>CAJHQP010008328.1:0-27571 GCA_905132765.1 Moricandia arvensis
GAATCAATATCATTGGATTTATAAATGAAGAAGTTATCCCACTTTAACCGAAGTGATTCCAGTTTGGCCCTGTTTTGGAGAGTTGGCAATTTCTTGCAGGGATACTATAAATAAGAATAATCACGATGGTTAAGAAGCTTGATTGGGACATCATAAATCAGTTTTTTTAGAGCCACCCTGAATTTGAATCAAGGATCATAGGAGTTCATGATAAGAGTTTCCCATTTTAACCGAAAGTGACGTTCCAAGTTTACCCTGTTTGGAGAATTTGGCCATTTCTTCTTGATTCTAATCAACCAAGAATGAATCAAGATGTAAGGAAGCTTTATTGGGACCAATAAATCAGTGGATAATCACGCTGAAGTTGAATCAATATCATTATGGAGTTTATGATGGAAGATGTTATTCCATTTTAACCGGAAGTGATTTCAGTTACCTTGTTGGAGATTTGGGCAATTTCTTCTGGATTCTAATCAAACACCAGAATGAATCAAGATGTAAGAAGCTTGATTTGGACTCATTAATCAGTGTAGAATCACCCTGAAGTTGAATCAAGATCATAGGAGTTATGATGAAGAAGTTATCCCACTTTTAACCGAAGTGATTCCAGTATACCCTGTTGGAGATTTGGCAATTTCTTCTTGATTCTAATCAAACCAGAATGAATCAAGATGTAAGAAGCTTTATTTGGACTCTTAAATCAGTGTAGAATCATCCTGAAGTTGAATCAATATCATTGGAGTTATGATGAAGAAGTTATCTCACTTTTAACCGAAGTGATTCCAGTTTGCCCTGTTTGGAGAGTTGGCAATTACTTCTTGATACTAATAAAACCAGAATGAATCACGATGTAAGAAGCTTGATTTGGACTCATAAATCTGTATAGAATTATCCTGAAGTTGAATCAATATCATTGGAGTTATGATGAAGAAGTTATCCCACTTTTAACCGAAGTGATTCCAGTTTGCCCTATTTGGAGATTTGGCAATTTCTTCTTGATACTAATAAAACCAGAATGAATCACGATGTAAAGAAATTGATTTGGACTCATAAATAAGGTTAGAACCACCCCGAAGTTGAAGCAAGATCATAGGAGTTATGTGTGAAGAGTTATCCCAGTTTTAACCGAAGTGACTCCAGTTTACCCTGTTTGGTAGATTCCGGTTCAATTCTTCTGATTCTAAGTGAATACCCAAGAATGAATCAAGATGTATGAGCTTTATTTGGACTATTAAATCAGTGGTAAAATCGATCTGAATGTGAATTCATATCATTGGAGTTATGATGAAGAAGTTATCCCACTTTTAACGAAGCGATTCCAGTATACCCTGTTTGGAGAGTTGGCAATTCTTCTTGATAAATAATAAAACAAGAATGAATTACGATGTTAGAAACTTGATTTGGACTCATTAATCAATTTAGAATCACCCTGAATTTGAATCAAGATCATAGGAGTTATGATGAAGAAGTTATCCAACTTTTAACCGAAGTGACTCTAGTTTACCCTATTTGGAGATTTGGCAATTTCTTCTTGATTTTAATCAAACCAGAATGAATCAAGATGTAAGAAGCTTTATTTGGAATCATAAATCAGTGGATAATCACGCTGAAGTTGAATCAATATCATAGGAGTTATGATGAAGATGTTATTCCACTTTTAACCGAAGTGATTTCAGTTTACCTTGTTTGGAGATTTGGCAATTTCTTCTTGATTCTAATCAAACCAGAAAGAATCAAGATGTAAGAAGCTTTATTTGGACTCATTAATCAGTGTAGAATCACCCTGAAGTTGAATCAAGATCATAGGAGTTATGATGAAGAAGTTATCCCACTTTTAACCGAAGTGATTCCAGTATACCCTGTTTGGAGATTTGGCAATTTCTTCTTGATTCTAATCAAACCAGAATGAATCAAGATGTAAGAAGCTTTATTTGGACTCTTAAATCAGTGTAGAATCATCCTGAAGTTGAATCAATATCATTGGAGTTATGATGAAGAAGTTATCCCACTTTTAACCGAAGTGATTCCAGTTTGCCCTGTTTGGAGAGTTGGCAATTACTTCTTGATACTAATAAAACCAGAATGAATCACGATGTAAGAAGCTTGATTTGGACTCATAAATCTGAATAGAATTATCCTGAAGTTGAATCAATATCATTGGAGTTATGATGAAGAAGTTATCCCACTTTTAACCGAAGTGATTCCAGTTTGCCCTATTTGGAGATTTGGCAATTTCTTCTTGATACTAATAAAACCAGAATGAATCACGATGTAAGAAGCTTGATTTGGAATCATAAATAAGTGTAGAGCCACCCTGAAGTTGAAGCAAGATCATAGGAGTTATGATGAAGAAGTTATCCCAGTTTAACCGAAGTGACTCCAGTTTACCCTGTTTGGAGATTTGGCAATTTCTTCTTGATTCTAATCAACCAAGAATGAATCAAGATGTATGAAGCTTTATTTGGACTCATAAATCAGTGGATAATCACGCTGAAGTTGAATCAATATCATAGGAGTTATGAATGAAGATGTTATTCCACTTTTAATCGAAGTGATTTCAGTTTACCTTGTTTGGAGATTTGACAATTTCTTCTTGATTCTAATCAAACCAGAATGAATCAAGATGTAAGAAGCTTGATTTGGACTCATTAATCAGTGTAGAATCACCCTGAAGTTGAATCAAGATCATAGGAGTTATGATGAAGAAGCTATCCCACTTTTAACCGAAGTGATTCCAGTATACCATGTTTGGAGATTTGGCAATTTCTTCTGATTCTAATCAAACCAGAATGAATCAAGATGTAAGAAGCTTTATTTGGACTCTTAAATCAGTGTAGAATCATCCTGAAGTTGAATCAATATCATTGGAGTTATGATGAAGAAGTTATCCCACTTTTAACCGAAGTGATTCCAGTTTTCCCTGTTTGGAGATTTAGCAATTTCTTCTTGATAATAATAAAACAAGAATGAATCACGATGTTAGAAACTTGATTTGGACTCATTAATCAGTTTAGAATCACCCTGAATTTGAATCAAGATCATAGGAGTTATGATGAAGAAGTTATCCCACTTTTAACCGAAGTGACTCCAGTTTACCCTATTTGGAGATTTGGCAATTTCTTCTTGATTTTAATCAAACCAGAATAAATCAAGATGTATGAAGCTTTATTTGGAATCATAAATCAGTGGACAATCACGCTGAAGTTGAATCAATATCATAGGAGTTATGATGAAGATGTTATTCCAATTTTAACCGAAGTGATTTCAGCTTACCTTGTTTGAGATTTGGCAATTTCTTCTTGATTCTAATCAAACCATAATGAATCAAGATGTAAGAATCTTGATTTGGACTCATTTATCAGTGTAGAATCACCCTGAAGTTGAATCAAGATCATAGGAGTTATGATGAAGAAGTTATCCCACTCTTAACCGAAGTGATTTCAGTATACCCTGTTTGGAGATTTGGCAATTTCTTCTTGATTGTAATCAAACCAGAATGAATCAAGATGTAAGAAGCTTTATTTGGACTCTTAAATCAGTGTAGAATCATCCTGAAGTTGAATCAATATCATTGGAGTTATGATGAAGAAGTTATCCCACTTTTAACCGAAGTGATTCCAGTTTTCCCTGTTTGGAGAGTTGGCAATTACTTCTTGATACTAATAAAACCAGAATGAATCACGATGTAAGAAGCTTGATTTGGACTCATAAATCTGTATAGAATTATCCTGAAGTTGAATCAATATCATTGGAATTATGATGAAGAAGTTATCCCACTTTTAACCGAAGTGATTCTAGTTTGCCCTATTTGGAGATTTGGCAATTTCTTCTTGATACTAATAAAACCAGAATGAATCACGATGTAAGAAGCTTGATTTGGACTCATTAATCAGTGTAGAATCACCCTGGAGTTGAATCACTATCATTGGAGTTATGATGAAGAAGTTATCCTACTTTTAACCGAAGTGATTCCAGTTTACCCTGTTTGGAGATTTGGCAATTTCTTCTTGATACAAATAAAACCAGAATGAATCACATTGTAAGAATCTTTATTTGGACTCATAAATCAGTTTAGAATCACCCTGAAGTTGAATCAAGATCATAGGAGTTATGATGAAGAAGTTATCCGACTTTTAACCGAAGTGATTCCAGTTTACCCTGTTTGGGAGATTTGGCAATTTCTTCTTGGTTCTAATCAAACCAGAATGAATCAAGATGTAAGAAGCTCTATTTGGACTCATAAATCAGTGGAGAATCATCCTGAAGTTGAATCAATATCATTGGAGTTATGATGAAGAAGTTATACCACTTTTAACGGTTGTGATTCCAGTTTGCCCTAATTGGAGATTTGGCAATTTCTTGTTGATATTAATAAAACAAGAATGATCCACGATGTAAGAAGCTTGAGTTGGACTCATAAATCAGTTTATAATTGTTGAAATAAGTGAGTACTGGCTGGAAAGTAAAAGGAGTTTCTGTTGCCAGCAAGGAAGATGCCAAAAGGAGTTTCTGTGGCCAGAAAGGAAGATGCCAAAGCATCTTTGACTTCTCTTACTTCCTTATCCTCTTAGTCACGAAAAACCCTTGTATCTGAGCATATATATGTTGTAAACCCTCTCATTTATCAATAATAGAGTTTTGAGCCTCTCTCTCTATATATTCTCTTTATTCTCTCTCTAATCTCTAAATCTCTTATACAAACAATCTGCTCCTTTCTGAAATTCCCGTCTATACACTCACTAAATCAAAAGTGAATATGGTATCAGAGCCAGGTTGCTGAAAGGGGTGAGTGTGTGTTTGCGAAATCTGGGTCCTTTATTCTTGGTGTTCTTGATGTTCTTGGTGTTCTTGGTGATTTCTGGGTTTGTGTTCATCACTGAAGAAGATCAAGGTCGAAACTTTTTGAAGATCCAAGGTGGTTTTTTTGAAGATCCAGGTAGAAGACTGAAGATTGAAGCTTAGTTGCTGGGAAATCTCAAGTCTTTTCAAGTATTCCTTGCAAAAGACTCATCCTTTCTCTGATTTTGGGTTTCTGTTCTTCATTTTCTCAGTCTGGGTGAAAGGTTCTAATGGAAACCAACGACTACAGTGTGAAGGTGAAGCTTAGATCTGAGATTGAGGTATCCAGATTTTTTGAAACAGCTTTGGAAAGTTATGGTTTGTTGAGTAGTCATGTAAAGGTGGAAGCTTTTGGGGATATGACTACTGGAGAAGGCCAGGTAGATGACCTGAAGGATGAAGACAAGTGGGTCAGAGAAGACATAAAAACACTTGAGATCATCCATGGATCTCTCTCAAAATCGTTTGTGGAGGTTTATATGCAATGTGAAGCCGCAAAGGAGATATGGGAGAAACTTGAAGCAGCTTTTAGGAACAAGTCCAATCTGGTGAAGGTCTGTGAAGCTAAGAAGGTTATCAGAGACTTAGAGCAAAGAAAGGACGAGTTCAATCAGCTGATAAGAAAACTTAGATGCTTGTGGTCGAAGCTGAATGTGTTGAGACCAAGCACATCAGATTCAGGAGTTACACAAGAGAGACTGGAACAAGATGTAATCTGTGACTCTCTTGTGGATTTAAAACCATCATGTGGTCAGTTAACCAGAGTAGATGAGCTGATTGATGTGGATGGTGTAGGTGATTTGGTTCAAGGAGAACAAAGTGGTCTTAAACTGAACAAGCAACCAGCTTGTGGAATGAGTGGTATGAGCCGCAAGAAAGGAAGACTTAGAAAGCTTTCCATGGCCAGGAGACCTAAGGGAAAGTATTGGAAGAGAAGCATATACTGGTTTAGAAAAGCGCCTAAAGATGCTGGTCAAGGAAGTGACACAGCAAATGGTCAGAGGAGAATGCTCCTATTCAGCTTACATGGGTGAGTCATTAGGAGAAAGAGTGGGATCCAGTGAACCGGAGATAGCAAGAGCTGATGGTCCTATTACCAGGAAGGATTGGGAGACATTTATGGAGCATATCCAAGCTCTGGTTACAACCAGGAAGCAAAGGAGACAGTCTAGTGTTGGTGGAGAGGCTACTAAGCCTATTATAATTGATTCTGGAGCAACTCATCACATGATCAGTGATAGGAGTTTGATGAGTGATATTAAAGCCACCACAGGGAATGTCAGGATAGCTAATGGTGATCAGATTCCAATAGAGGGGATAGGCAATCTGAAGTTGTTTGAAAAGGATTCAACTGCCTTCTACCTACCTCGGTTCACATCCAATCTAATATCTGTGAAGAGAGCAACTGTGGATCTTAATTTCCAAGTTGTATTCAGGCCAAATGAAGTTGAGTTTCAAGACTTGGAGTCTGGACAAGTCATTGGCCGAGGAGACAGCAGGAATGAGCTTTACCATCTACAAACGACTAAGCTCTCTAAACCCTTTGACTCTATTTGTTTAAGTAGTGCTACTGATAGTATTGATAGCATTACTTGGCATGCTAGATTGGGTCACCCTCATGCTCGTGCAATTGAACTGATCTTACCTACTTTATCATTCAATCATTTGGAGTGTGAAGCTTGCATCTTAGGAAAGCATTGTAGGACTGTTTTTCCAACATCAGAGACTATATATGAGAACTGCTTTGATCTAGTACACTCTGATGTGTGGACATCTCCATGTGTGTCTAGGGACAATCAGAAGTATTTTGTGACTTTCATTGATGAGAAGTCTAAGTATACTTGGATCACATTGCTTTCATCTAAGGATAGAGTGTTAGATGCCTTTGTAAACTTCCAAGCATATGTTACTAATCATTACAATGCTACTGTGAAGGTACTAAGGTCAGACAATGGAGGAGAATACACTAGTCATGCCTTCAAGAATCACTTGGCCAAGCATGGGATAGTGCATCAGACCAGTTGTCCTTACACACCACAACAGAATGGAGTTGTTGAGAGGAAGCATAGGCATATGATGGAGGTTGCTAGATCCATGATGTATCATGCAAACGTCCCTAGGCGGTTTTGGAGTGATGCAGTTCAGACTGCATGCTATCTTATCAACCAGATTCCAACCAAGATCTTGAAGAATCTGTCTCCATATGAAGTGTTGAACAAAACCAAGCCATACATAGATCATCTGAGAGTCTTTGGGTGTCTATGCTATGTCCTGGTTCCTGGAGAGCAGAGAAACAAGCTGGATGCAAAGAGTACTAAAGCTATGTTTATTGGTTACTCAGTAACTCAAAAGGGGTACAAGTGCTATGATCCAGCGACAATGAGAGTGTTGGTATCCAGAGATGTGAAGTTCATGGGGCAAAGGGGTATTATGAGGAGAAAAAATGGGAAGACTTAGAAGACATGCCTAAAGAACCAGGGGATAAGGCACTGAATCTGAGAATCTTATTGGAGAAGCTTGGGGTAAACATGTCCCAAGATAAAGGGATAAGAAGGACCACTCCTCCTTCTGATCAAGCTATAGAAGCTGGAAGAACAACCCCTCTTGATCATGAGGGGAAAAAAGAGTCTGAATCAGAAGGGCAGGAGCAGCACCAATAGGATTCAGGTCATCATGATCAAGAGGTGGCACATGACGCTGAGAATTTGGATCAGGCTAGTGGAGATGAGCAGAACGAGTTTCCTAATCAAGAGGAGGTAAATGAGACACCTCGAGAAGTTCAAGAAGAGGTTCAGCCTTTGCGGAGGAGCACAAGGGTTAGGAAGGATCCTTCCAACTGGGTAAACACGAGAGTGTACTACAATGCCCAGGCTGTGAAGCATCCTTCTCAAGTCGTGTGTTCCTTTGCAGAGTATCCAGATGAACACATGGTGTTTATGTGTAACTTGGATGAGAATGAGGTTCCAAGATCCTATGAAGAAGCCATGAAGGATAAAGAATGGAGAGAGTCAGTGAGTAATGAAAGGGATGCAATGATCAGAAACGACACATGGTATGAGAGTGAACTACCTAAGGGGAAGAAGGCTGTGACTAGTAGATGGATTTTCACAATCAAATACCTTGCAAATGGGCAGATTGATAGGAAGAAGACCAGGTTGGTAGCAAGAGGATTTACACAGACTTATGGGGAAGATTACATTGACACGTTTGCTCCTGTAGCTAAGCTTCACACAGTCCGGATTGTATTATCTATTGCTACAAACCTAGAGTGGGACTTATGGCAGATGGATGTGAAGAATGCTTTCTTGCAAGGTGAGCTTGAAGATGAGGTTTATATGCTTCCGCCCCCTGGTCTTGAGCATCTAGTGAAGCCAGGGAATGTGTTGAGATTGAAGAAAGCAATATATGGGTTAAAGCAGTCACCTAGAGCCTGGTATAGAAAACTAAGTACAACCCTAAATGGGAGAGGGTTCAGGAAGTCTGAATTGGATCATACTCTCTTCACTCTGGTTACTCCATCAGGGATCATTGTGATATTGGTGTATGTGGATGATTTGATCATCACAGGAAGTGATAAGGCTGGGATTAAAGCCACTAAAGAGTTTCTCAAGTCAGTGTTTGATATCAAAGATTTGGGAGAGATGAAGTACTTCTTGGGGATTGAGATATGCAGATCTAAGGAGGGTTTGTTTATGTCTCAAAGAAAGTATACGATGGATATGTTGAAAGAGACTGATGTGCTTGGAGGAAAGATAGCCAAGACACCTCTTGAAGAGGGGTATAAGGTTCTACTTGAGGGGGAGATTGAAGAGAACCAGTTGTTTGAGGATGCTAAGCTATACAGGAAGATGGTTGGGAAGCTGATCTACTTGACTATCACAAGACCAGATATATGTTTTGCAGTGAATCAAGTAAGTCAGCATATGCAGGCGCCAAAGGTCCATCACTGGAAGATGGTTGATAGGATACTGAGGTATTTGAGTGGCACGCCTGGACAAGGAGTTTGGATGGGATGTAATGGCAGTACAGAAGTAGTTGGGTATTGTGATGCTGATTGGGCAGGAGATAGAGTGGATAGGAAATCAACTACTGGGTATTGTACATTCATTGGAGGGAACCTGGTTACTTGGAAGAGTAAGAAGCAAAAGGTTATCTCCTGTTCAAGTGCTGAGGCTGAGTATAGGGCTATGTTGAAGCTGACAAACGAGTTGGTATGGATCAAGGGCATTCTGAAGCATCTGGAGATTGAACAGACCACTCCTATGACAATGCATTGTGATAATCAAGCAGCAATTCACATTGCATCTAACTCAGTCTTCCATGAGAGAACAAAGCACATAGAAGTTGATTGTCATAAGGTGAGGCAGATGATTGGCTTAGGAGTGATATTGCCATGCTATACAAGGAGTGAGGATCAACTTGCTGATGTGTTCACTAAGGCTGCGAGATTAAAGACAATGGAGTCCATCCTTTCGAGGTTGGGACTCATTGATCTTACTCCAAACAACTGATCCCCTCGTCATGGGGTCTTTACTCTTTTCCTTATCAAGGTTTTATCCCTAAGGAGGGTTTTCCTTGGTAAGGTTTTTAATGAGGAAGATCTCATGGCATTCCAAGCTTGACTTGTTCCACATGGTCAAGCTTGAGGGGGAGTGTTGAAATAAGTGACTACAGGCTGGAAAGTAAAAGGAGTTTTTGTGGCCAGCAAGGAAGATGCCAAAAGGAGTTTCTGTGGCCAGAAAGGAATATGCCAAAAGGAGTTTCTTTGGCCAAAAAGGAAGATGCCAAAGCATCTTTGACTTCTCTTGCTTCCTTATCCTTTTAGTCACGAAAAACCGTTGTATCTGAGCATACATATGTTGTAAACCCTCTCATTTATTAATAATAGAGTTTTGAGCCTCTCTCTCTCTATATTCTTTTTATTCTCTCTCTAATCTTTAAATCTCTTATACAAACAATCTGTTCCTTTCTGAAATTACTGTCTATACACTCACTAAATCAAAAGTGAATAATAATCACCCTGAAGTTGAATCAAGATCACAGGAGTTATGATAAAGAAGTTATCCCACTTTTAACCGAAGGTACTCCAGTTTACCCTGTTTGGAGATTTTGTAATTTCTTCTTGATTTTAATCAAACCAGAATGAATAAAGATGTAAGAATCTTTATTTGGACTCATAAATCAGTGGATAATCACCCTGAAGTTGAATCAATATCATTGGATTTATGATGAAGAAGCTATCCCACTTTTAACCGTAGTGATTCCAGTTTGCCTGTTTGGAGATTTGGCAATTTATTCCTGATACTAATAAAAACAGAATGAATCACGATGTAAGAAGCTTGATTTGGACTCATTAATCAGTGTAGAATCACCCTGAAGTTGAATCAAGATCATAGGAGTTATGATGAAGAAATTATCCCACTTTTAACCGAAGTGATTCCAGTATACCTGTTTGGAGATTTGGAAATTTCTTCTTGATTATAATCAAAACAGAATGAATCAAGACGTAAGAAGCTTTATTTGGACTCATAAATCAGTGTAGAATCATCCTGAAGTTGAATCAATATCATTGGAGTTATGATGAAGAAGTTATCCCACTTTTAACCGAAGTGATTCTAGTTTGCCCTGTTTGGAGAGTTGGCAATTTCTTCTTGATAATAATAAAACAATAATGAATCATGATTTAAGAAGCTTGATTTGGACTCATTAATCAGTGTAGAATCACCCTGAATTTGAATCAAGATCATAGAAGTTATGATGAAGAAGTTATCCCACTTTTAACCAAGGTGACTCCAGTTTACCCTGTTTGGAGATTTGGCAATTTCTTCTTGATTTTAATCAAACCAGAATGAATCAAGATGTAAGAATCTTTATTTGGACTCATAAATCAGTGGATAATCACCCTGAAGTTGAATCAATATCATTGGATTTATGATGAAGAAGCTATCCCACTTTTAACCGTAGTGATTCCAGTTTGTCCTGTTTGGAGAGTTGGCGATTTCTTCTTGATACTAATAAAACCAGAATGAATCACGATGTAAGAAGCTTGATTTGGACTCATAAATCAGTGTAGAATCACCCTGAAGTTGAATCAAGATCATAGGAGTTATGATGAAGAAGTTATCCCACTTTTAATCGAAGTGACTCCAATTTAACCTGTTTGGAGATTTAGCAATTTCTTCTTTATCTAATCAAACCATGAATGATCAAGATGAAAGGAGTTTTATTTGGACTCATAAATCAGTGGATAATCACCCTGAAGTTGAATCAATATCATGGAGTTATGATTGAAGAAGTTATCCACTTTTAACCGAAGTGGATTCCAGTTTGCCTGTTTGGAGAGTTGGCAATTCTTCTTGAACTAATAAAACCATAAAATGAATCATGATGTAATAAAGCTTGATTGGAACTCATAAATCAAGTACAGATTATCCTGAAGTTGAATCATATCATTGGAGTTATGATGAAAAGAAGTTATCCCACTTTTAACGCGAAGTGATTCCAATTTTGCCCTATTTGGAGATTTGGCAATTTCTTCTTGATACTAATAAAACCAAGAATGATCACAATGTAAGAAAGGTTGATTTGGACTCATAATCAGTGTAGAATCACCTGAAGTTGAATCAATATCATTGGATGTATGATGAAGAAGTTATCCCACTTTTAACCGAAGTGATTCCAGTTTGCCCTATTTGGAGAATTGAAAATTTCTTCTTGATTATAACAAAACCAGAATGAATCAAGATGTAAGAAGCTTGATTTGGACTCAATTAATCTGGTGTAGAATCACCCTGAATTTGAATCAAGATCCTAGGAGTTATGATGTAGAAGTTATCCCACTTTTAACCGAAGTGACTCCAGTTTGGAGATTTGGAAATTTGGCAATTTCTTCTTATTCTAATAAAACCCAGAATCAATCAAGATGTAAGAATCTTTATTTGGACTCATAAATCAGTTGATAATTACCCTGAAGTTGAATCAATATCATTGGAGTTATGATGAAGAAGTTATCCCACTTTTAACCGAAGTGATTCAAGATTGCCCTGCTTTGGAGAGTTGGCAATTTTGTTCTTGATACTAATAAAACCAGAATGAATCACGATGTAAGAAGCTTGATTTGGACTCATAAATCAGTGTAGAATCACCCTGAATTGAATCAAGATCATAGTAGTTATGATGAAGAAGTTATCCCACTTTTAACCGAAGTGATTCCAGTTTACCCTGTTTGGAGATTTGGCAATTTCTTCTTGATACTAATCAAACCAGAATGAATCACGATGTAAGAAGCTTGATTTGACTCATAAATCAGTGTAGAATCACCCTGAAGTTGAATCAAGATCATAGGAGTTATGATGAAGAAGTTATCCCACTTTTAACCGAAGTGACTCTAGTTTACCCTGTTTGGAGATTTGGCAATTTCTTCTTGATTCTAATCAAAACAGAATGAATCAAGATGTAAGAAGCTTTATTTGACTCATAAATCAGTGGATAATCACCCTGAAGTTGAATCAATATCATTGGAGTTATGATGAAGAAGTTATCCCACTTTTAACCGAAGTGATTCCAGTTTACCCTGTTTGGAGATTTGGCAATTTCTTCTTGATTCTAATCAAACCAGAATGAATCAAGATGTAAGAAGCTTGATTTGGACTCATAAATCAGTGTAGAATCACCCTGAAGTTGAATCAATATCATAGGAGTTATGATGAAGAAGTTATTCCACTTTTAAACCGAAGTGATTCCAGTTTGCCCTGTTTGGAGAGTTGGCAAATTCTTCTTGATACTAATAAAACCAGAATGAATCATGATGTAATAAGCTTGATTTGGACTCATAAATCAGTACAGAATTATCCTGAAGTTGAATCAATATCATTGGAGTTATGATGAAGAAGTTATCCCACTTTTAACCGAAGTGATTCCAGTTTGCCCTATTTGGAGATTTGACAATTTCTTCTTGATACTAATAAAACCAGAATGAATCACGATGTAAGAAGGTTGGTTTTGGACTCATAAATCAGTGTAGAACCACCCTGAAGTTGAAGCAAGATCATAGGAGTTATGATGAAGAAGTTATCTCACTTTTAACCGAAGTGACTCCAGTTTACCCTGTTTGGAGATTTGGCAATTTCTTCTTGATTCTAATCAAACCAGAATGAATCAAGATGTAAGAATATTGATTTGGACTCATAAATCAGTGTAGAATCATCCTGAAGTTGAATCAATATCATTGGAGTTATGATGAAGAAGTTATCCCACTTTTAACCGAAGTGATTCCAGTTTATCCTGTTTGGAGATTTGGCAATTTCTTCTTGATTCTAATAAAACCAGAATGAATCACGATGTAAGAAGCTTTATTTGGACTCATAAATCAGTTGATAATCACCCTGAAGTTGAATCAAGATCATAGGAGTTATGATGAAGAAGTTATCCCACTTTTAACTGAAATGCCTCCAGTTTACCCTGTTTGGAGATTTGGCAATTTCTTTTGATTCTAATCAAAAAAAATGAATCAAGATGTAAGAATCTTGATTTGGACTCATAAATCAGTTTAGAATCATCCTGAAGTTGAATCAATACCATTGGATTTATGATGAAGAAGTTATCCCACTTTTAACCGAAGTGATTTCAGTTTGCCCTTTTTGGAGATTTGGTAATTTATTCTTGATACTAATAAACCAGAATGAATCACGATGTAAGAAGCTTGATTTGGACTCATTAATCAGTGTAGAATCACCCTGAAGTTGAATCAAGATCATAGGAGTTATAATAAAGAAGTTATCCCACTTTTAACCGAAGTGATTCCAGTATATCCTGTTTGGAGATTTGGAAATTTCTTCTTGGTTCTAATCAAACCAGAATGAATCAAGACATAAGAAGCTTGATTTGGACTCATAAATCAGTGTAGAATCATCCTGAAGTTGAATCAATATCATTGGAGTTATGATGAAGAAGTTATCCCACTTTTAACCGAAGTGATTCGAGTTTGCCCTATTTGGAGATTTGGTAATTTCTTCTTGATTCTAATCAAAACCAGAATGAATCAAGATGTAAGAAGCTTGATTCGGACTCATAAATCGGTGTAGAATCGTCCTGAAGTTGAATCAATATCATTGGACTTATGATGAAGAAGTTATCCCACTTTTAACCGAAGTGATCCCAGTTTAACCCTGTTTGGAGATTTGGCAATTTATTCTTGATACTAATAAAACCAGAATGAATCACGATTTAAGAAGCTTGATTTTGACTCATTAATCAGTGTAGAATCACCCTGAATTTGAATCAAGATCATAGGAGTTATGATGAAGAAGATATCCCACTTTTAACCGAAGTGATTCCAGTTTACCCTGTTTGGAGATTTGGGCAATTTCTTCTTGATACAAATAAAACAAGAATGAATCACGATGTAAGAAATCTTGATTTGGACTCATAAATCAGTTTAGAATCATCCCTTAAGTTGAATCAATATCATTGGAGGTATGATGAAAAAGTTATCCCACTTTTAACCGAAGTGATTCCAATTTACCCTGTTTGGAGATTTTGCATTTTTTTCTTGATACAAATAAAACCAGAATGAATCACGATGTAAGAAGCTTGATGTGGACTAATAAATCAGTTTAGAATCACCCAGAATTTGAATCAA
The DNA here is from genome assembly GCA_905132765.1 of Moricandia arvensis. Taxonomy (NCBI): domain Eukaryota; kingdom Viridiplantae; phylum Streptophyta; class Magnoliopsida; order Brassicales; family Brassicaceae; genus Moricandia; species Moricandia arvensis. The sequence continues at coordinate 14,480 of CAJHQP010008328.1, forward strand.
GATCATAGAGGTTATGATGAAGAAGTTATCCCCACTTTTAACCGAAGTGACTCCAGTTTACCCTGTTTGGAGATTTGGCAATTACTTCTTGATTCTAATCAAAACAGAATGAATCAAGATCTAAGAAGCTTGATTTGGACTCATAAATCAGTATAGAATCATCCTGAAGTTGAATCAATATCATTGGAGTTATGATGAAGAAGTTATCCCACTTTTAACCGAAGTGATTCCAGTTGCCCTATTTGGAGATTTGGCAATTTCTTCTTGATTCTAATCAAAACCAGAATGAATCAATATGTAAGAATCTTGATTTGGACTCATAAATCGGTGTAGAATCGTCCTGAAGTTGACACAATATCATTGGACTTATGATGAAGAAGTTATCCCACTTTTAACCGAAGTGATTCCAGTTTGCCCTGTTTGGAGAGTTGGCAATTTCTTCTTGATACTAATAAAACCAAAATGAATCACAATGTATGGAAGCCTTGAGTTGTACTCAATAAATTCGAGTTTTATAACAGACACTATCCTATATGTTGTATATATCAATATATCATTTAGATTGATTAAAGATGACTATTAAGATATTATATTACAAATCACTATTTTAAAACCGAACTTAGTGTGTATCACCAGTTTTGTTTTCCCAATATTAGGAAGAGGTTTTACATTTTCATTCCTCGTTGAAATGGCCATATAAAATCTACAGAACCAGAATGATAAACCTCCTAACGATGTAATGAAAAAAAGACTGATTTGGACTCATTAAATCTAGTGTAAAGATATCACCTCGTGATATTTGAGAGTGTACAATGTTATAAATTTAAGAGCATATATTGGATGTTAGAATGGGGTTTATCCGCACCACTTTTACCCATGAAGGTTACTCTAGTTTTAACTCACTTGTTCGGTGGTCAGCATTGTTGTTGCAAGTCTGTTCGTTCATTGGGACTCAGTAATACTTATATAAACCAGAATGAATAAAAAGAATGTTATATGAATCTTTGCTCATTTGAGCACCTCCATAAATCAGTTGATAAAATGCTACTTCACTCTGAAGAATTGGATAAATGCGAGATATCACTTGGAGTTAAAAAATGCATGCAAAGAATATTGTTAATCCATTTTATTATAATAATTTGATAGTGATTAATACAGTTATATAGCATTAAATCGGTATTTGGAGTTGATGCAATTTCTTATATAGATATTCTAAATTATATATAAAACAGAAAACAGAAATCACTCGTTGTACCAGATAATATTATTGTAGTTTTGACTCATCAAATCAGATGTATATTGTAGAAAAGTCACGCTTCTCCTCTCCAGATTGAAGTTTAATATCATAGTGAGTTAATATGGATGCTATGTAGTTAGATTTCATCTTTCTCTCACTTTATTTTTATATACCAAGAATTGTCTTGTATTCACTTCCTATATTAACAATATCTTGTTATTGAAAATTTGACTCAATTTCGGCTTTGTTATGGATCGTAGAGTAATCCATAACAGAATGAATCAAGATGTTAAGAAGCATTTATATGTTTATGTGCAGAGTAAATCAGAGTGCTTTTGAGATTTACACATCTACTCTTTGTTATTGTTTGCATATATATAGGTAATATCAACCTGTGAGCTTATATATATAGAAAGGTGAGTTTACAACTGTGACATCGCACCCTAATTATATCAACGCGTAATTGTACTCACATAGTTTTAATTCTTTATATATATGGACACCGTATTTATTGAGTCAATTTTCACTCTACTTTTGATTCTATATCAAACAGAATATGTGAATGAAGAATAGTGATAGAATGCTTTTAATTATGATACTCTAGTAATATTGCAAGACTGTGATCTTTTATTAAGATGTCTTTCTGTTATAGTGGTATTGATTATAATAATATACATTTATGGTAAAGATAGTTATTTAAGAATGATATAATTCGAATGTATAAATACCACTTTTAACCGACATTATTTCAGTTTGCCCTGTTTTGGAGATTTTGTAAATTTTAATTCTTGATACTTAATAAACCAGAATGAATCACGAATTTAAGAAGCTTGATTTGGACTCTCATTAATTCAGTGTAGAATCACCCTGAAGTTGAATCAAGATATAGGAGTTATAATAAAGGGAGAAGTTATCACTTCACTTTGTACCCGAAGTATTCCAGTCAGCTTAAACATTTTAATATTTTATATATTTATTTAATACTCCTTAAATTTGCTTTTAAGTTTCTGTTATGGAGGATGTTGGATCCATTTGCTGTGTCTATGGAGGGCTCACTTTAATGAACGATTGCTACAGAATGAATCCAAGAATCATAAGAGCGGCTTTGAGAGTTTATCGCGTACCTCATAAATCAGCCTGGAGATGATGAGTTATATCATTTATGTAAAAGGTGAATGAATATCGAATCTAGCTGATGAGGTAGAAGAAGAAAAGTTATACCGTACTCATACTTGGTAATTCAGTTTGTATAGTCGCATAGTTCAGATGTTTTGACCCCTAGTTGTGTATGCAGGTGTGAGCTAGGACATAGTTCTTCTTTGTATTTAGTCATCACCAACGCACGCAACTCAGAGCTCGCATCTACAGATGTAAGATCGAGAGGAGTAGCATTGAGACTATGCTCATATGAGGAGGCGCGTAGAACTATGTACACCCATGAGAGAAGGACGCTAGATCATCATATAATATCGCTTCGCTGCGACATATGAAGGAGAAGGTAAGGAGTTGTATCCACTGGTGAGTTGTCAACTTCACGTCGCACGAAAGTGTCGATTCACTGCCTATTATTTATTACGTTTACATGTAGATTGGAGATGAATATTGAAATTATACATAGTTATGAGATATATATAAACCAGCAGTTGGAGAGGAGACCCAGAAGTACGCAACAGTACTCACTGAGTCGAGTATGAGTTGATTGTATGTATGATGAGGCGAGTTGTGAACATCACACTTAATAACTAGTTATATATGATGATAATACGCACGAAAAGTTGGGAGAATATAATTCTCTTTCGTTGTGACATACCAAATACTTAGCGTGGTCTGAATATATGAAATACAGATACGAGTAGGAATGTTTGAGTTGACATGCATAGATGAGTTGTATAAAATTGCTCACTTTTAAACGGGTCACGAGAGAGTATAATATCGCTCCAAATTTGAACTTCTTAGCCATACCATTCTGTGAGTTATTGTATCATTTGGCCATTTAATCTTCTCAGTGACATACTAACAATAATGATAATCCATGAATGGAGAGTTCACAGATGTAAAGAAAACTGGATTAATGTGGAGCTCGATTATCGTGGACCTAGATACGTAAATGAGATTCTAACCATGAGAGATTTGTACAATCAGCCTGAGGATCATAAGCGAGATTAAGTAGATGGGAAGAAGTTATCACTCCTATATATGAACATGATACCAGATAGTGATTCGCGCAAGTATATACCTTCGTGATAGGAAGTTATTTGACAGAGTATTAACATATGAGTTACAGGTACATAATTATACCTAGTAATTGAATGATCGTGAATAGATGTGGATAATTTTTGGAGTGTGATCTCATTATTATCAGCACTAAATGGTTAAGAATCTATCTCTATTGTTAGATAGTAATCTGAAATCAAGATCATAGGAGTTTTATATGTATTATGAATGTTCAATACGGGACATATTTCCACTATGATATTTTAAATCAGACTTACTAAACCGATGAAGTTGATAATTCCAGTTTTTTACGTAAGAATCTGTATTGAGGAGAGAATATGGCATACATGTGCCTTAAATCAATGAATAACCATAATCATAATACCAGAAATAGATCACGATGTAAGTAGGCTTTGATTGAGGACTCTCTCATTTATAGATCTAGTGAGAAAATGCCAAAATAATCATACTGATACAGTTTATGTAATAGCAATATATGGATCGAGCAGGTTATTGATGAGATGTTATTCCACTTTTAACCGAAGTGATTCCAGTTTACCATGTTTGGAGATTTGGCAATTACTTCTTGATTCTAATCAAGCCAGAATGAATAAAGATGTAAGAATATTGATTTGGACTCATAAATCAGTGTAGAATCATCCTGAAATTGAATCAATATCATTGGACTTATGATGAAGAAGTTATCCCACTTTTAACCAAAATGATTCCAGTTTGCCCTGTTTCAAGACTTGGCAATTTATTCTTGATACTAATAAAACCAGAATGACTAACGATGTAAGAAGCTTGATTTGGACTCATTAATCAGTGGAGAATCATCCTGAAGTTGAATCAATATCATTGGAGTTATGATGAAGAAGTTATCCCACTTTTAACCGAAGTGTTTCCAATTTACCCTGTTTGGAGATTTGGCGATTTCTTCTTGATTCTAATCAACCAGAATGAATCAAGCTGTAAGAAGCTTTCTTCGGAATCAGAAATCAGTGTAGAATAACCCTGAAGTTAAATCAATATCGTTGGACTTATGATGAAGAAGTTATCCCACTTTTAACCGAAGTGATTTCAGTTTACCCAGTTTGGAGATTTGGCAATTTCTTCTTGATTCTAATCAAACCAGAATGAATCAAGATGTAAGAATCTTGATTTGGACTCATAAATCAGTATAGAATCATCCTGAAGTTGAATTAATATCATTGGAGTTATGATGAACAAGTTATCCCACTTTTAACCGAAGTGATTCCAATTTGTCCTATTTGGAGATTTGGCAAATTATTCTTGATACTAAAAAAACCAGACTGAATCACGATGTAAGAATCTTGACTTGGACTCATAAATCATTGTAGAATCATCCGGAAGTTGAATCAATATCATTGGACTTATGATGAAGAAGTTATGCCACTTTTAAGCGAAGTGATCCCAGTTAACCCTGTTTGGAGATTTGGCAATTTATTCTTGATACTAATAAAACCAGAATGAATCACGACGTAAGAATCTTGATTTGGAATCATTAATCAATATAGAATCACCCCTGAAGTTGAATCAAGATCATAGGAGTTATGATGAAGAAGTTATCCCACTTTTAACCGAAGTGATTCCAGTATACCTGTTTGAAGATTTGGCAATTTCTTCTTGATTCTAATAAAACCAGAATGAATCACGATGTAAGAAGCTTGATTTGGACTCATTAATAAGTGTAGAATCACCCTGAAGTTGAATCAAGATCATAGGAGTTATGATGAAGAAGTTATCCCACTTTTAACCGAAGTGATTCCAGTATACCTGTTTGGAGATTTGACAATTTTTTCTTGATTCTAATCAAACCAGAATGAATCAAGACGTAAAAAGCTTGATTTGGACTCATAAATCAGTGTAGAATCATCCTGAAGTTGAATCAATATCATTGGAGTTATGATGAAGAAGTTATCCCACTTTTAACCGAAGGATTCCAGTATGCCCTATTTGGAGATTTGGCAATTTCTTCTTGATACTAATAAAACAAGAATGAACCACGATGTAAGAAGCTTGATTTGGACACATAAATCAACATAGAATCATCCTGAAGTTGAATCAATATCATTGGAGTTATGATGAAGAAGTTATGCCACTTTTAACCGAAGTGATTCCAGTTTGCCCTATTTGGAGATTTAACAATTTCTTCTTGATTCTAATCAAACCAGAATGAATCACGATGTAAGAAGCTTTATTTGGACTCATTAATCAGTGTAGAATTACCCTGGAGTTTAATCAATATCATTGGAGTTATGATTAAGAAGTTATCCCACTTTTAACCGAAGTGATTCCAGTTTACCCAGTTTGGAGATTTGACAATTTCTTCTTGATACAAATAAAAACAGAATGAATCACGATGTAAGAATCTTGATTTGGACTCATAAATCAGTTTAGAATTACCCTGAAGTTGAATCAAGATCATAGGAGTTATGATGAAGAAGTTATCCCACTTTTAACCGAAGTGACTCTAGTTTACCCTGTTTGGAGATTTGGCAATCTCTTCTTGATTCTAATCAAACCAGAATGAATCAAGATGTAAGAAACTTTTTTGGACTCATAAATCAGTGGATAATCACTCTGAAGTTGTATCAATATCATAGGAGTTATGATGAAGATGTTATTCCACTTTTAACCGAAGTGATCCCAGTTTACCCTGTTTGGAGATTTGGCAATTTATTCTTGATACTAATAAAACCAGAATGAATCACTATGTAAGAAGCTTGATTTGGACTCATTAATCAGTGTAGAATTACCCTGGAGTTAAATCAAGATCATAGGAGTTATGATGAAGAAGTTATCCCACTTTTAACCGAAGTGATTCCAGTTTACCCTGTTTGGAGAATTGGCAATTTCTTCTTGATACAAATAAAACCAGAATGAATCACGATGTAAGAATCTCGATTTGGAATCATAAATCAGTTTAGAATCACCCTGAAGTTGAATCAAGATATAGGAGTTATGATGAAGAAGTTAACCCACTTTTATCCGAAGTGACTTCAGTTTACCCTGTTTGGAGATTTGGCAGTTTCTTCTTGATTCTAATCAAGCGAGAATGAATCAAATGTAAGAAGCTTTATTTGGACTCATAAATCAGTGGATAATCATCCTGAAGTTGAATCAATATCATAGTGTTGGATTTTCCAGAGTGTAGAGGATCTGGTTTGTGTGTGATGAACACGCCTCTAAGGCACTGATGAACTCAAAATGATGAAGAGAATGAATCTGGTTTCACTTTGTGTTTACTTGAACCAGAAATAGAGATTAAAGAGAGATTTGATAGAATAGATAGATTAAGAAAGGGGTAGACTAAGAGAGACTGATTCAAGAACACTAAGCTTTATATTTCTGGAAGTGGAGAGGGGAATTCCCCGTTACTCCCTTAATTTCGAAATTACAATGACACAACCTTATATAGGCTTTACAAAGACATAAATCAGAGCCTTAAATCTAATGGTTGATAATGCTTGAAGTAATGGACGACCAGGATGGAGTTTGGGTGAATCCTAGTGATGCTTGATGATTGGAGGAGAGTTCTGGTCGATGGGAAGGTTGGGCCTTTGATTGGACAAGCTAAGGCTCCCATGAACCTTCCCATGTATCAGACCAGATACATGGTCAATGCTGCTTCTCCTTTACAGCTCACGCCAGCTCATGACAGCCTGATCTTATCCATACACGTCCACAAGCTCAGACTAAGCTTCTCTTGCTCCCTAAGTTTGCACAGCTTCATTTCAGGTTGATCCGGGAAAGCATTCGCCCTATTTTTGCACGGTCGATGGTACGGACCTCCTGTCCGTACCACTCGCCCTATTTTTGCACAAACTCCCCAACCATCTTTAAAGGTCGAATGGGAACTTCTTTGGGTTGCCCTATTTTGCACGGTCCGTACGAGTCCGTACGGTTCGCCCTATTTTTGCACGCCCGACCATCTCCTCCCAAATGTCTCTAAATGGTGTCTAAGTCCCTCCTAGACTTGACCCTAACTTTGCACATCTTTAAACACTCTTAAGGCCTTGCCCTATTTTTGCACGAGACCCAAACTTAACCCAAACTCATCCTTTGGCTCCATTTCATCTCTTCAAGTTAACACTCCCCCTCAAGCTTGACTCTAGTGATCCTAAGTCAAGCTTGGAATCTTGAAGAGCTTCCTCATTAAAAACCTCACCAAGGAAAACCCTTTGGGATAAAACCTTGATGAGGGAAAAAGAGTAAAGTCCTCAAGGCCTAGGGATTGGCCAGTGGGTCTTTGTTTCTTGGATCATTGTGATGGACACAAAGACCCTGGATCATGGCCCTCACTGTGATGCAAGTCTCATCCGACATTCCTTGCACATCACAAAGTCTTCTTGAGCTCTTCTAGCTCATCTCACACTGATCTTGGTCGCTCCCCCTTTCACCCAACCTTCTGTTGTGTTTAAGTGCTCGGATTACCCAGATACAAACTCCATTGAGTACCATCTTCATTCTCAGCCTTGGTTACTTCTTCTTCTTGAATAACCACCAAGGACTCCATCTTCACAGATCATTGAAGCTTCTTAATACTCCCCCTCAAGCTTGGGACTGAGTCTTTAGGAAGACCCAAGCTTGGATGGATGACAGCTTCATGATCTTGATCAACACACCACTGCCCACTCCTTTCTGATCTTGCCACCTTGAATGGAATGATGGTAGATGCCTCAGCTATCTCTTCAACCACCTCACTCCAGAAGCCGCATTGTAGAGTAACCTTCTTCTTCACACAGCCAAGAGTGCTCTGAACACTTCTCTTGTCTAGACTTGCCAATGTCTAAACCCGGATGGCTCCATCTTCTATTCTTGTTGCAATGGTGAGGAGGAACCAGGTCTTGAACTTTAGATCATCAGGTAGCTCACTCAAGTCCCCACCTCAAGCTTGAATTGATTCTAGGTTCAAGCTTGAAAGTGAGCCTCAATGAGCATCAAAACCAGGAGCACACCACCCCAACCATAATAATAAAACCGGAATGAATCACGATATAAGAAGCTTGATTTGGAATCATAATCAGTGTAGAATCATCCTGAAGTTGAATAAATATCATTGGAGTTATGATGAAGAAGTTATCCCACTTTTCACCAAAGTGACTCCAGATTACCCTGTTTGGAGATTTGGCAATTTCTTCTTGATTCTAATCAAACCAGAATGAATCAAGATGTAAGAAGTTTGATTTTGACTCATAAATCAGTGTATAATCATCCTGAAGTTGAATCAATATCACTGGACTTATGATGAAGAAGTTATCCCACTTTTAACCGAAGTGATCCAGTTAACCCTGTTTGGAGATTTGGCAATTTATTCTTGATTCTAATCAACCAGAATGAATCAAGATGTAAGAAGCTTTATTTGGACTCATAAATCAGTGGATAATCATCCTGAAGTTCAATCAATATCATAGGAGTTATGATGAAGATGTTATTCCACTTTTAACAGAAGTGATTCCAGTTTACCTGTTTGGAGATTTGGCAATTTCTTCTTGACTCTAATCAAACCAGAATGAATCAAGATGTAAGAATCTTTATTTAAATTCATAAATCAGTGTAGAATCACCCTGAAGTTGAATCAATATCATAGGAGTTATGATGAAGATGTTATTCCACTTTTAACCGAAGTGATTCCAGTTTACCCTGTTTGGAGATTTGGCAATTTCTTCTTGATTCTAATCAAACCAGAATGAATCAAGATGTAAGAAGCTTGATTTGGACTCATAAATCAGTGATAAATCATCCTGAAGTTGAATCAATATCATAGGAGTTATGATGAAGAAGTTATCCCACTTTTAACCGAAGTGATTCCAGTATACCCTGTTTGGAGATTTGGCAATTTCTTCTTGATTCTAATCAAAACCAGAATGAATCAAGATGTAAGAAATCTTGATTTGGACTCATAAATCAGTGTAGAATCACCCTGAAGTTGAATCAAGATCATAGGAGTTTATGATGAAGAAGTTATCCCACTTTTAACCGAAGTGATTCCAGTATTACCCTGTTTGGAGATTTGGCAATTTCTTCTTGATTCTAATCAAACCAGAATGAATCAAGATGTAAGAATCTTGATTTAGACTCATAAATCAGTGGTAGAATCACCCTGAAGTTGAATCAATATCATAGGAGTTATGATGAAGAAGTTATCCCACTTTCAACCGAAGTGATTCCAGTTTACCCTGTTTGGAGATTTGGCAATTTCTTCTTGATTCTAATCAAACCAGAATGAATCAAGATGTAAGAAGCTTTATTTGGACTCATAAATCAGTGGATAATCACCCTGAAGTTGAATCAATATCATAGGAGTTATGCTAAAGATGTTATTCCACTTTTAACCGAAGTGACTCCAGTTACCCTGTTTGGAGATTTGGCAATTTCTTCTTGATTCTAATCAAACCAGAATGAATCAAGATGTAAGAAGCTTGATTTGGACTCATAAATCAGTGTAGAATCACCCTGAAGTTGAATCAATATCATTGGAGTTATGATGAAGAAGTTATCCCACTTTTAACCGAAGTGATTCCAGTTTACCCTGTTTGGAGATTTGGCAATTTCTTCTTGATTACTAATCAAAACCAGAATGAATCAAGATGTAAGAAACTTGATTTGGACTCATAAATCAGTGTAGAATCATCCTGAAGTTGAATCAATATCATAGGAGTTATGATGAAGAAATTATCCCACTTGTAAGCGAAGTGATTCCAATTTACCTTGTTTGGAGATTTGGAAATTTCTTCTTGATTCTAATCAAACCAAGAATGAATCACGATGTAAGAAGCTTGATTTGGAACTCATAAATCAGTGTAGAACACCCTGAAGTTGAATCAAGATCATAGGAGTTATGATGAAGAAGTTATCCCACTTTTAACCGAACGTGACTCCAGTTTACCTTTTTGGAGATTGGCAATTTCTTCTTGATTCTAATCAACCAGAATGAATCAAGATGTAAGAAAGCTTTATTTGGACTCATAAATCAGTGGATAATCACCCTGAAGTTGAAATCAATATCATAGGAGTTATGATGAAGATGTTATTCCACTTTTAACCGAAGTGATTCCAGTTTACCCTGTTTGGAGATTTGGCAATTTCTTCTTGATTCTAATCAAACCAGAATGAATCAAGATGTAAGAATCTTTATTTGGACTCATAAATCAGTGTAGAATAATCCTGAAGTTGAATCAATATCATTGGACTTATGATGAATAAGTTATCCCACTTTTAACCGAAGTGATTCCAGTTTGCCCTGTTTGGAGATTTGGCAATTTATTCTTGATACTAATAAAACCAGAATGAATCACGATGTAAGAAGCTTGATTTGGACTCATTAATCAGTTTAGAATCACCCTGAAGTTGAATCAAGATCATAGGAGTTATGATGAAGAAGTTATCCCACTTTTAACCGAAGTGACTCCAGTTTACCCTGTTTGGAGATTTGACAATTTCTTCTTGATTCTAATCAAAACAAAATGAATAAAGATGTAAGAAGCTTTATTTGGACTCATAAATCAGCGGATAATCATCCTGAAGTTGAATCAATATCATAGGAGTTATGATGAAGATGTTATTCCACTTTTAACCGAAGTGATTCCAGTATACCCTGTTTAGAGATTTGACAATTTCTTCTTGATTCTAATCAAAACAGAATGAATCAAGATGTAAGAAACATGATTTGGACTCATAAATCAGTGTAGAATCACGCTGAAGTTGAATCAAGATCATAGGAGTTATGATGAAGAAGTTATCCCACTTTTAACCTAGGTGATTCCAGTATACCCTCTTTGGAGATTTGACAATTTCTTCTTGATTCTATTCAAACCAGAATGAATCAAGACGTAAGAAACTTGATTCGGACTCATAAATCAGTGTAGAATCATCCTGAAGTTGAATCAATATCAGTGGAGTTATGATGAAGAAGTTATCCCACTTTTGACCGAATTGATTCTAGTTTATCCTGTTTGGAGATTTGGCAATTTCTTCTTGATTCTAAACAAACCAGAATGAATCAAGATGTAAAATCTTGATTTGGACTCATAAATCAGTTCTGAATCATCCTGAAGTTGAATCAATATCATCGGAGTTATGATGAAGAAGTTATCCCACTTTTAACCGAAGTGATTCCAATATACCTGTTTGGAGATTTGGCAATTTCTTCTTGATTCTAATCAAACCAGAATGAATCACGATGTAAGAATCTGTATTTAGAATCATAAATCAGTGTAGAACCACCCTGAAGTTGAAGCAAGATCATAGGAGTTATGATGAGGAAGTTATCCCACTTTTAACCGAAGTGATTCCAGTTTACCCTGTTTGGAGATTTGGCAATTTCGTCTTGATTCTAATCAAACCAGAATGAATCAAGATGTAAGAAGATTTATTAGATTCATAAATCAGTGGATAATCACCCTGAAGTTGAATCAATATCATAGGAGTTATGATGAAGATGTTATTCCACTTTTATCCGCAGTTATTCCAGTTTACACTGTTTGGAGATTTGGCAATTTCTTCTTGATTCTAATCAAAACAGAATGAATCAAGATGTAAGAAAACATGATTTGGACTCATAAATCAGTGTAGAATCACGCTGAAGTTGAATCAAGATCATAGGAGTTATGATGAAGAAGTTATCCCACTTTTAACCTAGGTGATTCCAGTATACCCTCTTTGGAGATTTGACAATTTCTTCTTGATTCTAATCAAACCAGAATGAATCAAGATGTAAGAATCTTTATTTGGACTCATAAATCAGTGTAGAATAATCCTGAAGTTGAATCAATATCATTGGACTTATGATGAATAAGTTATCCCACTTTTAAACGAAGTGATTTCCAGTTTGCCCTGTTTGGAGATTTGGCAATTTATTCTTGATACTAATAAAACCAGAATGAATCACGATGTAAGAAGCTTGATTTGGACCCATTAATCAGTTTAGAATCACCCTGAAGTTGAATCAAGATCATAGGAGTTATGATGAAGAAGTTATCCCACTTTTAACCGAAGTGACTCCAGTTTACCCTGTTTGGAGATTTGACAATTTCTTCTTGATTCTAATCAAAACAAAATGAATCAAGATGTAAGAAGCTTTATTTGGACTCATAAATCAGTGGATAATCATCCTGAAGTTGAATCAATATCATAGGAGTTATGATGAAGATGTTATTCCACTTTTAACCGAAGTGATTCCAGTATACCCTGTTTGGAGATTTGACAATTTCTTCTTGATTCTAATCAAACAGAATGAATCAAGATGTAAGAAACTTGATTTGGACTCATAAATCAGTTTAGAATCACGCTGAAGTTGAATCAAGATCATAGGAGTTATGATGAAGAAGTTATCCCACTTTTAACCTAGGTGATTCCAGTATACCCTCTTTGGAGATTTGGCAATTTCTTCTTGATTCTATTCAAACAGAATGAATCAAGACGTAAGAAACTTGATTCGGACTCATAAATCAGTGTAGAATCATCCTGAAGTTGAATCAATATCATTGGAGTTATGATGAAGAAGTTATCCCACTCTTAACCGAAGTGATTCCAGTTTATCCTGTTTGGAAGATTTTGCAATTTCTTCTTGATTCTAATCAAACCAGAATGAATAAAGATGTAAAAATCTTGATTTG
>CAJHQP010008329.1:0-27570 GCA_905132765.1 Moricandia arvensis
GGCACTCCCTGGGATACTCTCTAAATCTCTCTGATGCTTCATTCAATGGTTCATATGCGTTTTGCAGGAAGTTTATGATCTTACTCCTCAAGCTGGCTGTCGTGGATTTGTTGCAAAGCTATCCAAGAACAAAGCTCTAAGTTAATCCCAATTAGTGATAGATCTTGCAGGTAAAGATTTCAGCCATCTCTACGCCTTGTCAGCCAAAGATAATTTGAATAGCTTGCATTGAAGATAATCAGCAGGAACTCCATTAGATTGTGTTGTGCTGTAGGTCTCCTCAAGGTTCTCAATGTAGTGCACATGACTTTCTGACGAAAGACGATGGAAAATGCGCTGCTTAACCAAGGCTATTATCTGAGGTTTAATGTCATAATCCCGCCTTTGAATTGGAGGAGGCTGGATTGCAAACCTATCCTGCTAGAAAGCAAACAGAGGTTCAATAGTTCTGATAGGCCGAAGCTGAGTTTATCTCTGACCTGGAGCAGGTAAAGGTGCTGGGAAACACCAGCTGCAGCAGCAGCATTGCATTAATATCAGATTTCACATTACCTATAGGGAGAATCTGCTCATTCCCTAATCCGACATGCTTCTCTTGTTTTCCAGCCATGTGTCTTCTTTTGCTTTTGTTCTTCTCTCTTTTGATTCCTCCTAGCTCCTCATTAGACAGAATCACCAAGTGTGGAGAATGTTGGCTTCTCCTATTCATACACCTGAAAGATCCGCAAGAAAGATGAGAAAGAATGTATTAGTAATAATGAAAATAAAAATCCTAGACTAGATTCTAATCCTAGATTTTTAGGTAAAGCTATTGGTCCCCGGAAACAGCGCCAAAACTTGATGTGGAAGTTTTTAACCACTAAATTCAGACCGCAAGTGGACGGTAATGCACGGTAGTACTTCGGGATCGGATTCTCTGGGACTAAAGTTACATTTCAATCATGCGAGAGTAGAGCTAGAATAAAAGGGCGTTTGTTTTGTGGTTTTCAATTGCAAAAAAAAACTAAAATACAAAATGTAAATGTGAAGTAAACTAATGAATAAAAGGCACTAGCAGCAGGTGATTCTCAAGAAACATAGATGGCGAGATCAATATTAGACAGGGGATACATTAACTATTGTTCTCAAACAATTTAACTAGGTTAACCTTCTGCAGAAGTGCAATCCCCTATGTTATAGAATCCTAAAGACTAACTTTCGTTGAATTTTAGATTCTAAACATGCATTCAATCAACTTTGATAAATTCACAAGCTCCATAACATTAATATACTTGCTCATATAAAATTCTCAGGCACTTAATCGAACACTTCTGATGCATTAAACAACCAAGATATTATGAACAAGGTGTACAGTCAAGTTCAAGCTTTAAGAATAATTTAGATGAAGAACTTATTTGATTATCCCCAGATCTAACCTAATAATCTCATCAATCCATGAAACCCTTGAAAAACTATAAGCCAAATTAAAAACACTACTCAGACATGGAAACAATAACACAAGAAGAAGATTAAAAATGCATCATAATAGAGAGAGAGAGAGAGAGAGAGAGAGAGAGAGAGAGAGAGAGAGAGAGAGAGAGAGAGAGAGAGAGAGAGAGAAAAATGGTTTAGAAATCTTCCACTACAAGAAAAATAAGATTTTATGTGACTGATATCATTGCTATTTTTTTGTAAATGGATCGTTACGATGAATTAGCAATGATATCAAATTTGCCGTATGACGCCTGTCGTAAGGGGAAAATTCTTCGTAAAATCATCATTAGTACTAGATGAATACCATAAATAGTAATTCGTCATAAAATCGACCTTAGCCTACAAGGCAAACGTCAATCGTAAACGACTTGTATATCTTCACTTTAAAGTCCTTATGAAATTTCGAAGTTAATTAATCGTTCAGATATGTAAATATTATGAACAAATTTACAAGGAAGTCGATGTTAAATTCATGTAAGAGATTGCGACGACTTTACATGTACATACATGTAAATTCGTCGAACCATTTACGTTGAGTTAACATGCACTACCTCGTAAATTTCTTGTATATGTAACTAAAAATTTGCTTTTGATACTGTATTTTTTGCTTTTAAAAATAATAAATTTTAAAATTATTAAAATTATAAAGTAATAGAAAATTTATGAAATATAATTTTATAAATAAAATATTTAAACTAATAATACAAAAATAAAAATAAAAACAATGCTAGCGGTTGAGGACGTCTTTGTCGAAGTAGTTTGTCCTTGTCCTTCTCTCTAACTCTGCCTTCTCCTCTGCAGAATTGGCTGGTGGATCTGGAATCCTGAGTTTCCGCCATCTAATCTGCAACATCATTAGCATTTTCGGGTTTCCGTCTTCCAAAATGTCGAGAAAACCTTTGACAAACTCCAAGCAAGCTTGTGTTGCATCCAAATCAGACCGCAAGCAAGAGGACTCCTCATCCCATCTTTGGAAATAAGAAGATTTCGCCCTTGGGAAATCGGCAATGGATCATATTCCCTGCATCCGACCCATTTATAGGGACCACCTTAAGAAAAAATGTAAATTATATTAGATTATTAAATTAAAAAAATTAACGGATTAGAATTTGGGTCAAAAGCGGTCACGATAGAATCAATATCTAGAAACAACTGCAGAAACGCTTCTCTTTGCACTAAAAAGCGAGCAAGAACTAAAATCTGTAAGATTCAAAGTATCGAAGTAACGAACCCTCGCTCGATGTCTCGTAAAACAACCTGTAGAGAAAAGATGATAACACGAGCCCGACGTGTCCGACGTCTCATAAGGCAACCACATCGCCTCCATGTCTCGTCAGCTGTGGGCAACGAGAAAATCACCACGTCTCATCGTCAGCGGGCAATGAGACACCTCCTCCTCCTCGTCCTCTCCTTCGAGTTTTGATAGAACTGATCTTTATTTCGTCTTGATCAGAATTTCCATTGAAGTTTTGCAATCAAAACGGTAAAGGACTCTTTTCTCGTAAAACTTCAAGTCAATCGTATAAAAAGCTAACGGTAACTCAACGCCATTGTTACATTAACTGTACAATCAATTTTCCAAATTTCTGGAACCAACTGTATAGAAATCAGCATCGTATGGTAGGCGATTTCTCCAAAAGAGATCATAAAAACAATTAAGTCGAAAGACGGCCCAAAAAGGTCTAAAATATGTTAAAAGGGTACTTATGATTTTAAACAAAAATGAGCCCAAACTACAACAACGGTTTACTTGATTTCCGCAGAAGATAAATGTCAAGTTTCTAAGATAATCATGAAAGATCGAGAAGATAAGGAAAACTTCCACAAAGGGATAAACTCAAATCAGGTGCAGAAATGGAAAGATGACCGACCCTGGATGCATATATAAGAGAAGCCAAGGCGAGAGACGCACACACACAGAAAATTTGAGCAAAGCTAGCACTTAGAGAAATTCAGACAACTTTCATTTTTGTTATCTAGCTGTGACTCAACTAGTTCTTAAAGTCTTACATGGTTAGAACTAGGGAACACGCCGACATCTCTTGCGGCCGAGGCTTTTACCTTTCGTAAACACTCATATTCAGATTCAAAATAAGATCTCCATTGCTCTACTCTTTACTTTGATTTATTCTTATCTTGTCTGTTTACGTGTTATGATCACTTGACGCTTGGCTTAGTAGAAATCCGAGACCTCAGGGAAGTTAGGGTTTCTTGACTTTCCTCCGATTACGGAAATCGACGGTGTGAATTTTGGTCCCCACATTTTGGTGCTAGAAGAAGGGGGAGTACAGATCAATCGAACCCGCAACCGTAAAACACTTGGTCAAATATGGACACAAACGCTCAGAAAAATCATCGAACTCTTGACAGCGAGGTCGCCAGCGAAAACGTTAAAAATACTACAGCAGCGAAAGTCTTGGCAGTCAACGCTAATGCAAGCACCAAAATTTTTGAGGAAATTAAGAAGATGTTCTAGACTCTCGAAAATAAGTCAGACGAACAGGATAAGCTCATGAGTTCTCTCGCTAAACAGGTCGAAACCCTAATATCAAGGACTCGGACTATCTTCCCACACGGAACGACGAGAATCCGCAACGAAAGAAGACTCAATTTTACAACTCCACACGATAGGCCCACTAACACGCAGAGTGTCCCGTCATGTCAAAATCCAGACGAAGTGATCCATGTCGTAACACGACCACACATGAAGAATCAACAACCTCTCGATTGAGAACGGAAGCTGATGAAGTCGAACGAGGCAACGTGGATCCCAGCATTCAGTCCGATCCTTCGGATGAGGATGCAGATGTGCATCCAAGAAGGCAGAGGAGCCGCACAACTTCGAAGAACTCTGCGTTCGATAAACCAATGATATAAGAGGAAGAAAACATCTTATGGGTAGAACAAGAGGAACAAGCAGAGGAGCAAGCTGGGATAAATCACAAAAAATGCCGATAAGCTCGGAAAACTGTTGGCGATGACTTTGATTAGATTCGCGATCTCCGTTTTTATATCACACAAACGTCCGTGGAAGTGAAAGCGGTGAAATCTCAAATCCACCATGCTACTAGTGCCGCGCACGAGATCAACTTAATCCTCGAAGAATCTCAGAAAGCTCCTTCACTGCCTGCATCACTGAGACGAAAATATCAGACCCTAGGTAGATCAAGGTCCCTGCGTACAGCGGCACCACCAACCCCAAATTACATCTGCAGTCCTTCCAGATCGCGATCGGCAGGACCATACTTAGGGAGAGCGAAAGAGATGCCGGATATTGTCGCCTCTTTGTCGAAAGTCTCCATGGAGCGACACTCAAATGGTTTTCTCGCTTGAAACTAAATTCAATCGGAAGCTTCCGCCAACTCGCTTCGGAGTTTCTCAAGCCGTATTCCATGTTCATGGATAGGGAAACCTCTGACGTCGACCTTTGGAGTCTGCCCCAAAAGGAAGAAGAACCTCTATGTGGCTTTATAAATAGATTCAAAATCATCATGTTGAGGGTCAGAGGGATTAGCGATATGGTGGTCATACACGTACTCAGAATGACGCTTTGGTACAAGTCAAAGTTCAAGAAGTGGATATCTCTCGAAAAACCACACACGATCCAAGACGCTCTCCATAAAGCCACAGACTACATCATTATCGAAGAAGAGATGAAAGTTTTGTTTCATAAACACAAACCAATGAAAGCGTCTTCGAAGGACCTGGCATCAGAGCAAAAGTCGAAAAAACAAAATCTCTCATAATGACAAGTATGTCCCTCATAAGGGAGAAGACGTCCAAGGAGTGCACAACTATGCCATCAACTCCGCATCAGAACAAGAAAGAAGGTCGGGAAATACATGGACCTGAAACACGTTGTACGAAGAAAATACCTTCTGCGAGTTTCGCTAGGCCAAAGGTCACTCCACTACGAACTTCAAAGTTCTTAGTGCGAGGCTAACGACAAAACTACTTGCAGGGGAAATTTCGGAGGTGACAAGCGTAAAGGACCTTATTCGAGATAGCAACTGTCCACCAAAAACCGACCAAACCCCGCCAGAAAAAAACGCTCCTCAAGGAAATTGATCGGGTGAAAACAGGAAATGGGAAGAAGGCTAGAAGACAGAGGCAACGACAACAATCATCTGAGGAAAAAACATGATCATTGGAGGATCACAATACTGCCATGACACCGTCTCGTTCTTAGAGGCTTATCAACGGGAGGATGAGTCAAGCACAAACTGGTCACCCCCCCCCCCCCGACATCTCTGAGGATGAGGATGTTTATGTGCATCAAAGAAGGAAGAGGAGCCACACAACTTGGAAGAACTCTGCATTCGATAAACCAATGATATAAGAGGAAGAAAACATCTTATGGGTAGAACAAGAGGAACAAGCAGAGGAGCAAGCCGAGATTAATCACAACAAACGCCAAAAAGCTCGGAAAACTGTTGCGACGACTTTGATGAGATTCATGATCTCCGTGAGTATATCGCACAAAAGGCCGCGGAAGTGAAAGCGGTGAAATGTCAAATCCACCACGCTTCCAGTGACGCAGATGAGATCAACCGAATCCTCGAAGAAGCTCAGAAAACTCCTTTCACTGCCCGCATCACTGAGAAAAAAATCTCAGACCCTGGGAAGATCAAGATCCCTACGTACACGTACTCAGGAAGACGCTCTGGTACAAGTTAAAGTTTCAAGAAATGGACATCTCTCAAAAACCACGCACGATCCAAGACGCTCTCCATAAAAGCCACAGACTACATCATTATCGAAGAAGAGATGAAAGCTTTGTTACATAAACACAAACCAATGAAAGCGTCTTTGAAGGACCTGGCATCAGAGCAATTTGAAAAACAAAATCTCTCGTAAGGACAAGTACGTCCATCACGAGGGGGAAGACGTCCAAGGAGTGCATAACTATGCCATCAACTCCACATCAGAACAAGGAAGAACGTCGGGAAACACATGACCTGAAACACATTGTACGACAAAATACCTTCTGCAAGTGTCACCAGACCCAAAGGTCACTCCACTACAAATTGCAAAGTTCTTGGCGCAAGACTAATGGCAAAACTACTGACAGGGAAAATTTTGGAGGTGACAAGCATAGAGGATATCATTTGAGATAGAGAGTGTCCACCGATAACCGAACAAACCTCTCTAACAGAAAACTCTCCTCAAGGGAATAGAATGGGCGAAAACAAAAAACGGGAAGAAGGATACAAGACAGAGGCAACGCAAACACTCATCGCAGGAAAACATGATCATTGGAGGATGAAAATACTGCCATGACACTGTATCGTTCCCCCCCCCCCTCTCCTCCCCGACATCTCTGAGGATGCTGATGTGCATCTAAGAAGGAAGAACCCTGTGTTTGATAAACCAATGATATAAGAGGAAGAAAACATCTCATGGGTAGAACAAGAAAAGGAGCAAGCCGGGATAAATCACAACAAACGCCGATAAGCTCAGACAACTGTTGGAGACGACCTTGATGAGATTCGCGATCTCCGTGACTATGTCACACAAACGGCCGTGGAAGTGAAAGCGGTGAAATGTCAATCCACCATGCTAGCAGTGCCGCGCACGAGATCAACCGAATCCTTGCAGAAGCTCAGAAAACTCCCTCCACTTCCCGCATCACTGAGACAAAAATCTCAGACCCTAGGAAGATCAAGATCCCTACGTACAACGGCACCACCAACCCCAAAGTGAATCTGCAAACCTTCCAGATCGCGATCAGCAAGGCCATACTTAGGGAGAGCGAAAGAGATGCCGGCTATTGTCGCCTATTTGTCGAAAGTCTCCAGGGAGCGGCTCTCAAATGGTTTTCTTGCTTTAAACGAAATTCCATCGGAAGCTTCCACCAACTCGCTTTGGAGTTTCTCAAGCCATATTCCATGTTCATGGATAGAGAAACCTCTGACCTCGACCTTTGGAGTCTACCCCAAAAGGAAGACGAACCTCTTTGTGACTTCATGAATAGATTCAAAATCATCATGTTGAGGGTCAGCGGGATCAGCGATATGGTGGTCATACACGTACTAAGAAAGATGCTCTGGTACAAGTCAAAGTTCAGGAAGTGGATATCTCTCGAAAAACTACACATGATCCAAGACGCTCTCCATAAATACACAGACTACATCATTATCAAAGAAGAGATGAAAGTCTTGTTGCATAAACACAAACCAATGAAAGTGTCTTCGAAGGACCTGGCATCAGAGCAAAAGTCGAAAACAAAATCTCACGTAACGAAAAGTACATCCATCATGAGGAGAAAGACGTCCAAGGAGTGCACAACTATGCCATCAACTTCGCATGAAAGCAAGGAAGAACGTCAGGAAACACATGGACTTGAAACAAGTTGTTCAACGAAAATACCTTCTGCGAGTGTCACCAGACCAAAGGTCACTCCACTACGGACTGCAAATTTCTTGGCGCAAGGCTAACGGCAAAACTACTCGCAGGGGAAATTTCGGAGGTGACAAGCATAAAGGATCTTATTCGAGATTGCGACTGTCCACCAAAAACCGGCCAAATCCCGCCAGCATAAATCGCTCCTCAAGGGATCGATCGGGCAAAAACAGAGAACGGGAAGAAGGCTAGATGACAGAGGCAACGACAACAATCGTCGTAGGAAAAACATGATCATTGGAGGATCAAAATACTACCATGACACCGTCTTGTTCTTAAAGGCTTATCAACGGAAGGTTGAGTCAAGCAAAAAATGGTCGCCCCCACCCCAGCCCCCCCCCCCCCCCCCCCGACATCTGTATCGACACTTTTGAGGAATGTGAGACCTTCGAAATCGACAAACCTCACAGCGACCCACTTGTGATCGATCTTGTGATAAAAGATCTCAAAGTCGCCAGGGTCCTCGTAGACATGGGAAGCACCATCGACGTTATTTTCCGCGACATCTTCAAAAGGATGAACATTGCTATGTCTGAAATCACACCAACGCCGAGACCTCTGACTGGTTTCTCCAGCAAAACATCAATCCATCTCGGGTCGATTAAAATCCCAGTCATGGTCAAAAAATCACGAAAATCGTCAAATTTAAATCGTTGATTATCCATTCATCTACAATGTGATCATGGGATTGCAATGGATAAACTCTATGAAGGCAGTCCCATTGACCTATCACCTGGGGATGTCAAAATAAATGAAGGCAGTCCCAACTCCAAACGGAACCGCAACAATCTGGGGATGCGAAAAACAATCGCGACTTTGTTTCATGGCGGAACACAAGCTGAGGAAAATCGCGACGACATCCATGGACAAAACTTAAAGCGTGCAAAGATAACTCAGCTCCCGACCAAATTCGCTTCTGAAATGACAATCCAGAATCGTCCACTCGACCAACGGCTTTGGACAAAGAAAGCAAACAAGCTTCTGAGCCAATGCTCTAGCCCAGCCGGAGGAGACAAACCCGGAAGAATTCGTCGATCTAGCGACAGTCACCACGACCAAGATTATCGATGCAACCTCGCTGAACGAGTAAAACACTCACGGCAACAAACTAATGTACATGACCGATTAATCCCCGAAAGGGGTACGTAGGCAACTCGACGCAGGACGAGTTCAGCTGTCCCCCTCTCTAAAAAGAGGGGGGGGGGGGGTATGTATATGTATACTCCCACATTTTAAATTATTCGCCGTTGTACTCGATATTTAAAAAATAAATACAATAACAAGACAACACAATATGATTTTTAAAGGTCTCGCAAATCTCTTTTATCGCAGTAATAATTAATCTCGCAAATTACTTTGTGGCCAGATAGGAAATCCATGATTCACCTGAAGCACCTAAGTAAGAGCAAGAAATTAATCGTATAACCTAGAGACCGATATCATACAAAAAATCCAGCGACCAAACGGTTAACAAAACTTTTAAAGCTTTCAAAAAAAAAAAACTACACCCATTTGGTCATTGGATTTCTTTTTCATATAATTTTGTTTACAGGTTATACGATATTTTTTGCCATTAGCCTCGCGCCAAAAACTTTTCAGTTCATAGTGGAGTGACCCCTTGTTTTGTGGAACTCGCTGAAGGTGTTTTCGTTGTATGACTGTTTCAGGTCCATGTGTTCCCCGATGTTCTTCCCTGCTCTGGTGCAAAGTTGATGGCATAGTTATGCACTCCTAGGACGTCCTCCCCCTTGTGATGGACGTATTTGTCGTTTCGAGAGATTTTCTTTTTTAACTTCTTCTCTGATGCCACGTCCTTCGAAGATGCTTTTGTCTGTTTGTGTTTCTACTACAAGACCTTTATCTCCTTTTCGATGATGATGTAGTATGTGGCCTTATGGAGAGCATCTCTGATTGTGCGTGGTTTTAGAGAGATATCCACTTCCTGAACTTGGACTTATACCAGAGCGTCTTTCTGAGCGCGTCTATAGCCACCTTATCACTGATCCCGCTGACTCTTGACATGACGATTTTGAATCTGTTCATGAAGTCACGGAGAGGTTCGTCTTCCTTTTGGGATAGACTCCAAAGGTCGACGTCGGAGGTTTCCCTATCCATGAACATGGAATATTGCTTGAGAAACTCAAAAACGAGTTGGCAGAAACTTTCGATGGAATTTTTCTTCAGGCGACAAACCATTCGAGTGCCGCTCCCTTGGATTTCAACAAAGAGGCAGAAATAGTTGGTGTCTCTTTCGTTTTCCCTTAGCTTGGCCCTACCTATCTCGATCTGGAAGGTTTGCAGATTCTCTTAGCGATCGGTGGTGACATTGTACATAGAGATCTTGATCTTCCATGGATCCGATTTTTTCGTCTCAGTGATACGAGCAACAAAAGGGGTTTTCCAAGCTTCTTCGAGAATTCTGTCGATATCATGTGCAGCACTGGTAGCATGGTGAATTTGATATTTCACCGATTTTACTTCCGCAGCCTTTTTTTGATATAGTCACGGAGATTGCGCATCTCGTTCAGATCATCGCCAGCAGTTTTTTGGGTTTGTTGGTGTTTGATGTGAGTGATCCGAGCCTGGTCTTCGGCTAGCTTCTCATGTTCTACCCAGAAGTTTTTTTTCTTCCTTTTTTATCATGGGTTTATCAAATGAAGAGTTTTACCGAGTTGTGCGGCTACTCGTCCTTATCGGATGCACGTCAGCATCCTCGTCCGAATGATCAGATTGATTTCTGGGATCCAAGTTGACTCGCTCGACATTGTTTTCTTTCGCCTCTTGATCTATAGGTGGAGGATTTTCAATGTTTTTCCACGTCGCTTGCGGAGTTATCTCGTCGGGGTTTTGTTCCAAAAATTTTCTCTGAGCGTTTGCGGTCCTATCAAATGAAGTGTCGAAGCTGAGCCTTCTTCCGCTGCAGAATCTCGTAGTTCATTGCGGGAAAATAATTCTGGTTCTCGCTGTTTGGGTTTCGACCTGTTTAGCAAGAGAACACATGAATTTATCTTGTTCTTCCGACTTCTTTTCTAGAGTCGAAAACTTCTTCTTAATCTCCTGGAAATCCGCGGTGTCAGCATAGACATTTCCTGTTGGAGTGTTTTCACGTTGTCATTGGCGACATCGTCGTCATGACCTGGTTTGTTGTTCTGAGCATATGTAGTCATATTTTACCAAGCATTTTTGCGGCGGCGAGGTAAATTTATCCTACCCCTCCCCTCCTTCTAGCGCCAAACTATGGGAAGCGTCGCAATGTCGATTTTAGTGAATGTAGGAAAGCAAAGAAAACCCTACATTCCTTGAGGTCCGAAAATCTACTAAGCCAACGACGAGTAATCAAAATCAGAAAAAAAAAGAAGAAATAAAACAAGTCGAAGTAAAGAGCAGAGCAAGGAACATCTTATTCTGAATCTAAATATGAGTGTTACAACATGTGAAAGCGCCTCGGCTGCGAGAGCTGTCAGTGTGTTTCTAGTCCAAACAACCTAAGACCTTAAAACCTAGTCGAGTCGCAGCTCAATAACAAAAACGAAAATTTCCTAAATTGCTCTAAGTGCTAAGTATTCTGTGTATTATTCTTGTTCCTTGGCTTCTTGCCTTGCTCTCCCTATATATGCCTCCTAGGTTGTTTGTCTTTCCTTTTACGCCCCTGATTCGAGCATATCTATTTACAAAAATCTTCTTTATTCTCTCGATCTTCATGATTATCTTTGGAACTTGACATTTATCTTTTTCCCATTTATCTTTTATTCAAATAAAATAAATCGTCATTTGTACTTTGGGTTCATTCTCGTCTAAAGTCGTAAGTGACCTTTGGTCGCGTTTTAGACCTTCTCGGGCTGTTTTTCGACTTAAACGTTTTTTTCGATTTCTTTTATACAAATCACCTTTGGTACGATGTTAGTTCCATAGGATGATGAAAACAATCACATAGTCGAGATAACAATGGTGTTAAGCTTAATTCATACGATTGATTCAAGATTTTACGAGAAAACAAGTCTTTGCTACTTTTATCGTAAAATTTCAACGGTAATTCCAATCGAGACAAAACAAAACACATTTTTATCGAAAAAATAAAGTTTTATGGCGAAAAGGAGAAGGAGGCTTGGTCGCCTGATGCACGATGAAAACAAGTCTTTGCTACTTTTATCGTAAAATTTCAACGGTAATTCCAATCGAGACAAAACAAAACACATTTTTATTGAAAAATAAAGTTTTATGGCGAAAAGGAGAAGGAGGCTTGGTCGCCTGCTGCACGATGAGGACGAGCTGAATTTGTCACCTACTGGTGAGGAATAGCAGAGAAGATGGTCTCGTCGTCAGTTGGCGACGAGTACGAGCCTGAGTCGTCACCTATTGGTGACGAGATGCGGGAAGATCTCATTTACAATTGGCGACAAGGACGGCTTGGAGTCATCGCCTTCTGGTGACAAGACGCCGAGAAGAAAGTCTTGTCCCCAGTAGGCGACGAGGACGAGCTCGAGTCGTCCCCTGCTCGCGACAAGATGAAATATCCTATTTATTACCAGTTTTAGGCCATGTTATAGGGTCTATTATGTGTGTCTAGGCTATGTTTTAAGGTCTTTACAGGTCCAGACACGTTTTGGAGATATATGGAGATACTTGGAACTTTTGGAGCATTTAGAGGAGAATAATCCGTAGCTGAATATTGATAGAGTCGAAGTACAAGACTTCCATCATTCAACGGCCCTACCTTTCCGTCGACCGATGTTACATGACAAGGATCGATCGATTTTTCACATCTGACATCGATCGATGACCAATTCGCAAAAAGGGTACAAGAATACCCCTCGAAGAGTTCTGACCTATATTTTAGAGTTTTATATTTATACTCTATGTACTACAGAGAAGAAGGGGGTCAGTCAGAAAAGTTAGAAGACCTAAACGAGAGTTTTAGTTGGCACATATTGCTACATCTATTGGAGAGAAAGATCTGATCATCCTTACAGAGAAGATCTTGAACTTCTTATCTTTTTACTCAGTTTATTCTATGCAATTTATTCAGAGTTTATTCATGTTCTTTATTGCTATGTCTAAGTAGTTCTCTATTAGATTTAGGGTTATTCAGTGGTAGTAATGTATTGTTGATTTTATAGAAATTGTTAGGGTAGTCTTCTTGGTTCTTTGTTTAAGTTTCTCTTAATGTTAAGTTGAATTTGATCACCTCAACCTTAGAAATTAGGGTTTCATAGTGCAAGAGAGAGCTTGGTTATAACCTGGAATCTATCTTAAACAATCTAAATAACTAGTAACAAACGAGAGTTGAATTAGAATTTTAGAGAATCTATCAAACCGCGAAACTAGTACTGTTTAGAATGAGCTTCGGTCAACACAATCTTATTGTCATCGATCGAAGCTCAGCCGAGATGCGCGAGAGTGATCTCCTAATCCCTATGGTTTAAATTTAGAACAATAAAACCCTAACAATCTATTAGTCTGCATTATCTAAGTCTACCTGAGAATTTCTCCTAAGTCTAATCTCTTAATTTAATCTTCACACACCGAATCAATCTTAAAATCGCTTTTATAGTTATTGTTATAATTCATCTAGCTTTAATTTGAAAACAATAAGTCTATTGTGCAATCCTAGAGTCTTTGTGAATTCGATCCCTAAGTACACACTGAACCTCTTATTTGAGAGAGTAAGTGGGAATATAGGGTTAATTTTAGAATAAGAAAAATAAAATAAACCCCACATCACAAGACGTGGGAAGATGGTGTCGTCGCCAGCTGACGACGAGGATGACCTGGAGTCGTCACCTGCTGGTGACGGGACGCAAATAAGACGATCTCGTTACTATCTCGCGGTGAGGACAAGCCCGAGTCGTCGCCTACTGGTGACAAGACAGAGAGAAGATTGTCTCGTTGCCAGCTGGCTGGCGATGAGATGTGGAGAGGGTTGTCTTGGTTGCCTTATGGTAAGATGGTTCAACAGTCAAGGCGAGACGAACTGGAAACAATACGACGATGAAAAGTTGTGACGGGCGGTTTCTTTTTTTATCTTATTTTTGGAAGTTATTTTGTATGAGATTGAGTATGTCTTTGGTGAAAGCTCGTTACTTTGATTTTCTAAATCGGTTTTTAGTTCTCAGGTTCTTTTTACATTAAAAACAAAATATATCTGCGGTAGTTTCTAAAAATTAATTATGTCATGATCGATTTTGACTCCGACAGAGCTATGCGCGGCGACTCGGTCTGAGTGGGGGTTGGTCCAATAGTGGATGAGACCATCCCATACTTCCTTCATGAGAGAGAGAAGGGGGACTTCGCTTCATAGCCTTTGAATTCCGAAATGTCCTTCCAGCCATATACAGTGTTTGTGTTTGTTAGGCGTGTCTTCGCCTTCGGCACAAACTTAGCCTTCACCTTCTCCTTGATCCCAATGGATCAGTTCCATTTTTCTGAAAAATCAATATTATAAAAAATATATATTCAAATCTATTAAAAATATTTTAAAATTGTTAATTATTTAAAATAAAAATTACCTTAAAACATTTGTACCACGTGGTCCTAGTGTACTCCGGTGTCAAGATCCAATTAGGATGTGGCTCCACGAAATAACATTTGAGTGTAAAAACACTCCATCCCGCACAATGTCAACCCCAAACCTGGAAATAATAATAACAATAAGTTAGAAAAATATTGTAAAACAACAAGTTATATAAATCATAATAGTAATTTAAGAAAATATTTAACAGTACGTTTCTAGTGGTCGATTGGGATCCAAGATATCTAAACCTTCTCGTCCCATCTGGGCGAGAAGATACTCAACTGTATAGCAAGCATAAGGGGCACCTGGCGGTAAAAACAAATCGGGATGAACTCCGGCTGCATGGGCATAAGGAGGCACTGTCTGGGACCGTATGAGTAGCACCTTCTAGGACCGCATGAAGAGCGAGCGGAAGTGCAATGGGAGGAACCGGAGGTGCAAGAGGATGAGGCGGTCGTGAAGCTCTCTGTAACGACTGAGAGTCCAGGGAAAATCTGGACCCGTAAAAGGGCCCGCTGAACTCGATGCAGGAACATCTCCGGTGCAGAATGTCTCACTATAATGTGTATAATACCTTTGTTCCTAGGAGCCATCTTAAAAACAGAAATCAGAAAATTATAAATAGCAGTTTAAATCCAATTTCAGCAACCTAATCGACATTTCCAAGCCTAATCATGTCGTTCAACATCGTTAACTAATTTTATTACCTAAATTACATAACTTACTTTTTTTAAAAAAAACTTACCTTAACTTGTGAAGGGCGTTGAGAGATAGAGATTTGAGACGAATAGCCGACGAGTGAGGGGACAAAATGGTAGAAATAAGGATTTCTCATGAGGCCGTCGTAAATTTACAAAGACCTTACCACGTCACGGTGTTTTTGGTTTACGAAAACCTTATCACGTCTCACGTTTTTTTATTTATATGGAATCTCACTTCAATAATCTCTTTCAAGATCCCATAGAAATGCATTTACCCTTTCACAGATATTTCGTAACTACTTGTTATCCGGCGTCTTCCATACTTGTAAGCATGAAAAGTAAAGCATCGTGTGAAATACATAGGTGATGTGGTGATTTTTGCAACCGGACCCTGAACCAATTTGTGAAACTATGGGGGATAATATGAATCGTCATAATCACCCTAACAAAATAACAAACTTTCGGTTATTAAATGACATCGAGATGAATGGCGCTGTGATTTACAATATATTAAGTACATGAGTCCTCAACTTCTTAACAAAATGTTGATCTTTCTGTTTGTTCAGCTCATCTGTGGATATTCCTGGTATTGCTTCTTTGACTTAAGTAATAAATAAGCTGAAAATCACATAATCAGATCAATATATGTATGTACGAACATGTTTAAAACTTCAACAAATAAATTTAGCCAGTTACCTTTCAAATGAATGCATCATAATATCTTCACAATTGAGTAATATAAGTGTGGGCACTGTGAAAGTCTTCTTGACCCGACCACCAAACTTCTTTCAATTTTCCACTCAAATTCCCTATTTGAGAAACGATGTTTGGAACACCATCAACTGCATATGTTGGCGCAACACCACCATCATCATATCTTCGCGGGGCTCTTTTTTGTGTATGTAGTTTTGGTGCAAAGTAGTACGATGTAAAGTGATATTTTTCTGTCAAACTCCCAGCACTATGGAACCTTTCACCTTTCAAGGTTTTTGGCTTTTCCTTTCAAATGCTTTATAGATCACTCGTATGGGTACATCCATTGGAAATGAGTATGTCCACCAATTAACTTTGTGTATGGAAGGTGTACTACGAGATGTTTGATGACATCAAAAAAGGCCAGAAAAAATATCTTCACTAAGTTGCAAAATAATATCATAATGTTGTTATGAAGTTGTTGAATTACATCTTCATTTAATATATGTATGGTCAGATCCCTGAAAAGTGCACCATTGTCTTGTATAATGCAAAAGTAAACACATTAATTAGTTACTAATAGAGAATTCCGATATTAAAAATTACATAATATTTACCTACAGTTGCTTCATGTACGTTTGTTGGAAGCAGATCAACAATTGCAAGTGGAAGTAATTGTTGCATAAACACATGACAATCATAACTCTTCATTCTTGTCAAAATTTTGACCTTTTTCAACACATCTAGAGAGATTTGAAGCGTAACCATCGGGAAAATTCACTTCTGATGCCACCTAGTTGAACAACACCTCATTTTCTTCTGATGACAAGCTAAATATGGGAATTTGAACTTTTCCATTGTTTTTGATATGTAACTCACTTCTTGAGTAAATATCAGGTAAGTAAAACCTTGAATTTTTTTTTGCTTTTCCCTTTGACGTTCAATATTTTGTTCATGATTTTGTAAAAAATTCTTCTCTATATGCATCACATCAAGGTTGTGGCGCAAAAGAAAATCCTTCCAATGCCGACTCCCGATTTATACTATTCTTGTGTCAATTGTGATGGACCCCGTAATGATTAGATATATTATAGGAACATGTCAACTACCTCCATGGTGAACTGTATGTGAGCATCATAGTAGTCGATTTCTCTTATATTTGTTCTCCACTTAAATAAGAAGGAGGAGTTTCTCGTACAACTCTTTTCTACTTAAACAATGTCTTGTTTCTTCAGTATGGATGGCTAAGAGGAAAATTCGCAATGAAAGCCAAATCAACATGTCTTCCTACAATATTTCAGTTGAAATGTATCTATCAATCCAAGAAAATGTGGATTATATAACCTCTCGTGTATAGTCCATCCAAATAGCATCCCGTAACCAGGAAAGTCACTTACGGTCCACATTGGAACTGCTTGAATTGTAAAATTTGTTTGAGGTGAACAATCATACACGCCACTGTTGTTGACCATAAGTACTTCAAATCTTGTATCAGGGGTTGTAGAAAAACATCTAGTGACCGTTTTGGATCCTTCTCACCAGGGACTAATATACTCAAAAAAATAGAAATTCTAGTTCCATGCACAGGTCCGGTGGCAAATTGTACAGTGTAATAATGACTGGCCACAACAAATATTGTTTCCCAAACACTTCAAATGGACTAAATCCATACATGCATAACCGAGATAAACATGTTGAATATTTCTAGCTAATCTGGGTGCACCGTATTGATATTACTACGCTCTTGCATCTGATGGATGAGTGATCTCTCCATTCTTTTAGGCGTGTTCAACATGTCATCTCATCGTTCCATCAGTCCTCTCAGATGTATATAATCTTTTAATATGTCTGTAACTGGTAGGTAGCACATTCTTTGGTATGGTATCTTATTTCCCCTGCGTCCTGGCAGTTTGAATCGTGGCTTTTTGTAGAAGAGACCTCTAGTAGTTTCTCATCATCTTTCCAATAGATCATGTCATGGTCGATGCAAACATCTATCATCTCCAAAGGCAACCCAAGACTATAAACATAATAAGAATTAGCTGACACGTTGTGTTCTGTCAAATACTCTTTTAACAATCCGTCTCATACATCCATACAGTTCTCGGGTAAATTATGATCAGTTTTAATATTGATCATCGTAGCTGCTAGTGACAATTAGAGATATCTTCTCTACAACCAGTGTAGATTGAATGATTCACAAGATCTAACATTTCATAAACCATTTCCAAGTTTGGTTTTTCAACATTTCTAATTTCATCAGCTATTGTTATAGTAATTTTCTAAAAATGCATATGAAACCATGTTGTGAACCATATCATGATCTACCATTTGCTCATCATTTTCATTATGGAAATGAACGGGTTCTTCAATATTACCACTATCGCTAAAATTAATGTTACTACTACTAGCTTCATTCCCACTTAATCATCTCCATATCGAAACCAAATATAGTAATGTGGTGAAAACCTCTATTTACTAAATGGTTTCATACACACTACATGCAAAGTTTGTATTCTTGCACTTCTACAAGGACATAACATCTTACTGCTTTCATGCGTGATCGGTATAATGGTACATAAATATCCTCAGAGCGTCAAGAATTTTGTTTATCACTCTCCCGTCAAAATCTTTATGCTTATACATCCAATTCCGTAACTCATAGATATTGCCTTTGCCAGAAAATTTTTTCCTTCACATTTTAAAAAATATTTTTTTTTTTGGTTTGTGTCTTTCATACTCAAGATAATGACATATATATAGGAGATTTTTTCATTGGGTAAGTAAGAATTTAACAAACTAATTTACAAAGAAATGGTTTGCAAGTCTTTACTTTGGTTAACAACAAATTTCTGAGGAAACAGGTTCGGTGTATCCCACTAAAAACATGTTTTCACCAACCATTTCACTTTTGTCGTACATTCGTCGTAAATAATTGTAATTTAATCGTCATATTTACAATCGAGGTACGTTGAAACTTCTCTTTTATTTCTCCTAAATGTTCCTCATTATACAGATGTTTTCTTGTAGTGTTCTCTAGAATATAGTACAAACTCCACTCTCAAAATTATTCTAAATCTCCAAAAGTCTGTTTAGATCTAGAAAGTAGAAAGATAAGATAATTAAATAACATAGGGTTTGTGGCCCTCCATCATATATAGGGTGTTAAAACACTATGTTAAATGATGTTTTAATGAAATGACAAACGCAAATGCTAATTGCTGCATCACAGTTGCGACCCGCATCTGGAAAACGCAATCTCCGTCAAAGTTTGTCGTTCGCGGTGGAGTGACAATTGAACGGTTCTCAAATACGATTGATCAATCCATGGTATTCAGCTATTCTTCTCTACTCAGGTTACGTCTCCATCGCAGTCGATCACTGGCGAACCGTGAAGAGCTGGATCCCCCGTCACAGTCTTTGCATCTTCTTCATCTAAGTGTTGTCATCCTGGAGAAGTTGCAGGTGGGTCTGAGAAGGTGAATTAAGCACCCCGTTCTTCATCGGTTAGTCGGTTCTTCACGCTTGGAGCTGAAGATCGAGGCATGGTATCGACCAATGTTCAAGAAATCGCTAGGCGGTAACTAGGCGCTTTATAGACGACTAGCGACTAGGCGGATTATTCGGGGCCTAGGCGAGGCCTAGGCGTTAACGAATTATTGATTTATTATATATATGACATTTATATAAAATATTTAGTTTTTAAATAGAAATATAAAGTTATTGTGATAAATTATCAATATTAGATATGCAAAATAAAAGAAATTAGATAAATTTGTGAATATATACTAACATTATTGCTTAAATTAACATATTTAGATTAATTTAGATCGATTTTAACTGATTCTAAATAATTTTAATCGACTAGAATCGTAAAATCGGTATAAATCGGATTTTAAGAAATCGTTTCGGAGAGGACCGAGTTGCCGCCTAGGCAGGGGCCTAGGCGCCGCCTAGACCGATTTTTAGACATTGGTATCGACAATGTCGGATAAACAGTTTGAATCCAGGGGTTCGATCACTGGAAGCTTTTCATGCAAATCGGTCATTGTTGCTCAAGTCTGTGTATTTTTACGTCTGGTCCCTGATCTTTTGGGACTCTTTGAGTTTGGCCCAAAAACTTTTATCCTATGTAGATTTTTCTTGAATTTTCACCTAGAACTTTAAATATACATTCCAGCTATAGTAAATGCAAAATGTACAAATGCATTGCTAATGACGCCTAAAATGCAATAATTATAAATTAAATGACGAAGATTAATACCTAGAAACCTCTAAAATGATATACATCATTATTAAACTTGAGATGTCGTCTTTGTTACCCCCATTTCTCATAGATCAATCTCATATGGTTTTCTTAAATCCCCTAAGACCCATTGGTTTAATGAAACTTGAGTTTCTGAAAATACCCTTGTGTTATTAAAACATTAAAATTAATCAAAATTGAGAATCTGGTTTGGGTATTTGGTTTGGGTCGAGTTTAAAAAAATAAATAAAGAAAATGAAAAATAGAAAATAAAATAATTATCCCGCAGCTCCTCCTCCTCTCCTCTCTCCCGCAGCTTCTCCATCGCTGTCTTCGACCGCTATAGACCACTCCTTTTCCAATGTCTAGCATTCCATCTAGGAAAGTCTAAATCCAGGTAGCAGAACTTGCCTAAGAAGCTGTAGAGTTTTGCTCGTTTGACCGAAAAGGCATGCCATAAGCTCATATATGACTGGTTAGATGTGCTCTCTGCCTCAAGCTCTCATCGAAAAGAATCTGGGTTTAAATGGATTTGTAAGTGGATTCAAATTTTGTGTATGCACAGTGGTGTTCAACGGCATTGTTTCGTTTCTGGATTAATTCGTATAAGAAATTGGTATATAATAGATTTTCAGTGGTTGAATGGGAGTGCATAAGCAGTAGATTTCAGTGGTTGAATGGGCGTGAATAGCAGAATAGGCAGTAGATTTCAACAGTTAAATGGGAGTGAATAGGAAGTAGATTTCAGTGGTTTCGGGTGCGAATTGATCAGCCACCTGTAGAAGAATCTAGTCAGTTCATAGGCTGCATTCTGTAATTGCTTTGGTTATGTCACTAAAAAGTTGGATCGTAGACAACTAGTGCTAAGATGTTCTCAAGCAAACTGTAAATGGGGATTACGAGCTGCACGGATTTCACAGACATAAATTTTCTCGATTATAAGGAACGTGAATATGTATACATGCTCCGGGACTAGTCAAAGTAAAAGCAACGAGAACCGGAGAGGCTCAGTAGAATTTATCGCAGCTTTTGTGAATGAGAAATATCTAGGAGACTTGGAAACTCCAGTTCCAAAAGTTATTCAGGGTCTTTTAAGTTCAAACTTGGTGTCAGTATATCATACTCCACAACGTTTCAAAGGAAAATCAAGTTGTTTGTGATTTGCATGGTAGTCTGGTAGATAGCTGGCAAGATGTTGTATATCTATTTGTAATGTTCTATGTGGTGAATCCGGGAACAAAAACCAATGTGGCAATTGGATGAGCCAGGTAAGTTTAAGTACCTCTTCATAGCTTTGGGAGCTTGCATTGAAGGGTTTGCAGTCATTGAGGAAAGTGATAGTTGTGGATGCCACATTTCTGAAGAATGGATATAGTGGTGTACTAGTTTTTTTGCCACAATTCAAGATCCTAATCGTCAACAATTATCCCCTTGCGTTTTCTTTACTAGATGGTGAAAGGATAGTGAACTTGATTATTTTAGATGCTGGCAAAGTGTTATACCAGACTCTTCTAAATTGGTTTTCATGAGTGACTGAAACCATACCCTATCTCTGATATAGCAAATGTGTTTCCACAGCCTCACCATTGACATTGTTTATGGAATTTTGCCTAGTATGTGAAAGGGCATGCTTCTAACGCCAACAAAGACGTAGTTCCATGGATATTCATGGAGTTGGGTAAGTATTACACGGTGGGGCAAACTTTAACTCTTCTTTCGACTCTTTTAAGAATGAGATATCTTTCAGCGTACAAGTATGTGGAGGACCCATACTCAAAATGACACATGGGCAAGGGTTTTTTTCCATGTGACAGGTACAACTTGGAAAAAATCAACAGTGTGTTTAAAGAGGCAAGGAGGTACGCCATAATTACCAATGCTGGATACAATCATCATAAAATTTTCTAATTGGTTTAAAGAACATCGGAAAGACATCGTTTCTGGAATGATTTATAACAAACTGGTGCCTCTCGTCGAGAACTACTTGGATGATCTATGGGTTGTTTCTAATAAAATACCTACGCAGGAGCTAAATAGTTATGAAGCTTGAGTACGTGATCACCAAAAATGATGGGAAGATACTTTTTGGTGAACGTGGTAGCGAAAAGATGTACTTGGAAGGTGTTTGATTAATGAAAAGTATCATTTTCTTCACGTACTTGGCGCTTCATATATTTCAGTAAGAATGTTGATGCCAGTCGTGGTCAGCGCCGTGATGTCCAGATAGAATATCAAGAGTTGTGTTCAAAATATTATTGGATGAAACTGTGGGCATTGGCTTATTACAACACAATTTATGTTCTGTTCGACAGGTCTGATTGGAATGTACATGATCACATCAAAGAGCTGCGGATCATACCTCAGGATCGCCTCACAAGGAAGAGAAAGAAAAAAGTTAAGAGGTGTCATCGGGTGGAGAGCGGCGTAAAAGGACACGAAACAAAAGGTGGCCAAGGCAAATATTTGGTTTCAATTGTTGTTATTTGGAAGGAGTGGTTGTCCCACATAATGAATTTAGCTCCATCGTCTATTTTTATCCTCTGAATCAGAAAATTGCGTAAAACTTGGTTATTAACTTTGTAAAACTACATATTGTTTTTAAAATAATATTAGTATTATCTATGATAAAACTCTGTTATTAAAATTTTACGACAAGATGAATTATATGTAAAAGAACTAAAATCAAAAGTAAAACTAGGGGAAACACTAAATAAATTAGAAACCGGCAAAAGTAGAACTATGGCGGAACTTTTGTAAAAAGAGTATCTTATGTATAACCAATAACATTTTTTGGGGGAAAGATCGGTTTTTTTTTTGCCACCAAACAGAAAAATACAAAAAAAAAATCGGGGAAAATATTTCTTAACTGAGATTCTTAATCTTCTCTCTCTCTCTCTCTCTCTCTCTCTCTCTCTCCTATCTCTCTCTCTCTCTCTCTCTCTTCTCTCTCTCTCTCTCTCTCTCTCTCTCACACACACACAACACAACATTCATGGATCCATACAATGAGAGGAGGATATGGAAGAAGTTGAAGGATGAAGGAATTCAACGACATGCTTGGGTATGTAGCTGATGCCCACTATGTGGGTGACGAATCACCGACGACGTCTCTCTCAAATCCGAAGTATCTAACAGATGTTGATAGTTTTCCTGGGACAGATACTTGACTTTCAAGAAGTTTAAGGTAATTTTGACACTTTCTTTGCATACTATTAGAGTTCTTAGGTTTTCTGGAGATGATTTTTGGGTTTTATGTGCATAATGATGACCTACACTTCCGTCAACGATGGGTTTTCGGTGTCCAAGAGATGTTCAGCACTTAAGAAGCGTGTGGATGAGATGGCTAAAGAGATTGCAAAGCTTAAGCTTCAGCTTAACCATCCATGAGATTAAATTCTCTTTCAATATTTCTTTTCTACTCTGAAACTTTGTGTTTTGAGTCTCGTTTGAGTCTCTATGTGGGTTTGTCCTCGTTGTTCTTTTTGTTGTTTTTTGGATTACACAACTCTTTCTTTTGTTCGTTTAGACTTGTAACTCCTATGTGTTTTAACTTGTTTTCTTAAGCTTAAGGATGATGTATGTTGTTGTGTTAAATTAATTTATGTTACTTCGACTAATGTTTCTATATATATGAGATCTCAAAGTTAGAATGATGAAGAAGAATTACCATACCATATGTTTAACAAGGTTAACATCAACAAATAAAAGATGAAACATCAACTACATAAAAACAACCACCGAATTTATCCTTTCTTAACTTCCTCAATCCCTTCTGCTTATGCACTTCCTTGACAAATGACTTAAGCGGCGCCAACTTTTCCTTAAATTTGTCCAACGTCTTAACAACTCTCTTTAGCTGAGATCCCATTTATTTATTTTCTGGATCACAGCTCCCACCACCATCTTCTGTTAGGCATCTTCTTCCTGTGGTGCAACCTGGTATGCATGTTTTTCCTATTCGATATGTTCTACATGTTCTTCTTGCGCGAAAACATCATCTTCTTACATGTCTTCAAAAGATATTGAGAATGTTTTCCCTAGACGCTTAACCCAACTATCGACAACAAGATCAACACATCAATATCGTCCTCCTCTTCAGTGAGTTTAAGCAAAAGAGCTTTTTATTCTTCAGTTCTGGTGGGCATGATGTTATCCAATATTTGTGACTGTCAAAAATTATGGCTAAAAAATAAATACATATCCATAGTATTCATTTTATATCTACTAGTTTTCTATAGTTTTCCTAGTTTCCATAGTTTCTATAGTTTTCCGTATTTTTTCTTTAGTTTCCAAAGACAGTTATACCAAATTCTCCATGAACTACCTTACATAATTCAAAGTATTAAGGGTAAAACGACTTATTTCCAC
Organism: Moricandia arvensis; assembly: GCA_905132765.1. Taxonomy (NCBI): domain Eukaryota; kingdom Viridiplantae; phylum Streptophyta; class Magnoliopsida; order Brassicales; family Brassicaceae; genus Moricandia; species Moricandia arvensis. The sequence continues at coordinate 24,395 of CAJHQP010008329.1, forward strand.
ACAAGAAGTATCATATAGTAACAGTTCCACACAATTTTTCATGCTCGTTCTAATTGCACACATTCTAAGTATATGAACATATTTACCCATATTTTTAAAGATCAAAAGTTGAAACCACACAGACGAAGGTTCAACTTAGTTTTACTGGCTTAGAATCTAAATTGATATCAAACCAGTTAAACCGATCAAATTAGTTGGTATCAAACTGAAATTGAAACCGGACTCAATGTTATATCCAAATAGAACCTGACCCAACTCTTTGGATAATCCATGTCGGATCGGATTTTAATTTCAGTTCTATACCAAGTGTTTAATTAGTTTGATATCGGTTTAATTTTAAAACCAAGCTAAACATTCGCCTGTGTTGGTTTTAGGTTTCGATCTTTGAAAATAGGGGTAAAAAAAGTTCATATACTTAATATGTGTGCAATTATGTCATATACTTAAAATGTGTGTAATTAATACGAGCATGAAAGATTGTGTGGAACTGTTACTATATGATATTTATTGTGTAGAAATAGGTCGTTTACCCAACTATTAATGAAACTAGGGTTGGACCCGCCCTATGGGCGGGTAAACAATTAACAATTATAACTTTCTATTTTAAGTTTTAACTGAAATTTTAATCTATTTTTAATTATAACTTTCTTAATTTTTACTATCAATTTTTTAAAATATATATATATATATATATATTTTTACTATTTTTAAAAAAAAAAAATCATGAGAATATAACTATCTTACTTGGTTCACAATATTCAATATTAGTTCTACTTTGATTTAGTAGTTAGTAAATTTTGAAAACTGTATTGATGTTCAACATACAAAATGGATCCTTTTTTCTATGTTTGTTTATTGAATTTAATATAATGAAAATTTCTATTAAATTTTCTAGACCTCATACCACAAAAAAATTGATGAAAAATTATTTATAGATCTAAAAATTAATAGAATTTATTTATAGATCTAAAAATTACAAATGATTCGGGTTCAAAATGTATAGTTTAGTTATAAATATTATTTATATAACATTTGATGTATTGTTAATATATTTGGTTCCAATGTTAAAAGCATTATAATGTGAATATGTTTACAATTTTTTTAAAAAAAAAGTTACACTGATGTGTCATGTTTTATTTTTTTTGTTTGTTGAGATGATCGCAAAAAGATGTATGAACTTTTGTTAATACTTATTTAATTATTGTCATTAGTGATGTTATTAGCTGTAGATTTCCAAAAACAAAATTGGTCAGATCTCTCAAATAATTTTTTTTGAAGTTTTTGTCACAAAAATAGATCACAAAGAAAAAATGACGGAAAATAAACATTTTTCTTTTGAAAATTTTGATTTTTTTTTTTCAAATTTTAAAGTTCACCTACAAAAACCCCACCCCATAACTCTAAAAGTCTAGATTAGTTAACACAATGGGTATAAATGTATATTTACACCATTTAATAAAGTTTATTTTAGTCATTTTTCTCAATGCTATTTTGGTGATAGAACCCTTTTAGGTCTATATTAGGTATTTCTTAAACAAATTTTCAAGAAAATACTTTATTTGCTTTAAAAGAGTAGTTGATTTCATTTTGTAGTTATAGCACTTCCCAAATTAAAATTACTGACCAAACATGAACATAAAATGATTGCTTCACAAACACCAAAATAAAAATAGAGCTGGTCTTGTTGAAAATATACGAGAATATGATATTCTCCAGAGAATAATCATAAAATAAACCCAGATTACAAATATATAATATTAATATACGGAGAATCAATAAGAAATTTCTCAGAAATATTTTTTCATAACAATAATTTTATTAGATAGTAATATAAGAGTATATTTTCAAGTAGATACACTTCATGAAGAAAATAAATAAACATGAAGTGAGAGATCAATAATATCCAATGAATTAAAATTAAGCATTTCCCCTATTTGTCACTCCCTAAATTGGTTAATGCCACTGATCCTTGAACAGTTCGTCTATCCTCAGCTCATCTAAGAGCGTAAGCGCGATAAGGCAATCTCCAGCCGATTGGTTCAAAGCTACATTGCAGCCATATACACCAAACTGACAATCTAATTATCTTACATATTTTTAGTTTTTATTTTGTAAATATAAGAACATCAGTCTCTATACCGTCTTATCCAAGCTTTGTCATCAAAACCCTAGTCGAGAAGAATTCCAAAGAATGTTTCATTACTTCATCAGGAGGTGAAAAGCTTGAAGCTTTGATATATATAAGAGGAACATTTAATTAGATTAAGCAGTTAGACGTGATATAGATCAAAGGATCAAAAGCATAGAGTGATACAGAGTGCCGATCGGAATTATAGGATCTGACCGAATGTACTCTCTTCTATACATCACAGTGGGATAAATATTCATGGCTACCAGTAATGGGGTGATTCCAGACAATCTCAGAGCATGATGGCGTTCGTTATCTGACCTATTTCGCCTCACTCTATATCTATGCATGTCTCTATTCAGTTCTGGCTTCACTGTAAGTCCAATGAAATAAATTCAACCTTTTCACTGTAAAAATGTGAGGTGTTGAACCACATGCTTCGTATTCCTATACTTTTGTCGGTTCATTGATGTTATTATTCTCTAGACACAAGCTTTCGCAATCAATCCAAGCATCTCTCTTATCCAAATATAAATAAGACCATACTCTGTGTCATTATATGGTTCTACTATCTCAATGGTGAGGTCTATAGGTCTTGAACACATTGTCGTTGGTCATATTGCAGAATACATATCTAACAGGAAGAGTATAGTATTTGTGTCTTTTTTTCTTTTTCTTTTTCCCAAAACAAATACCACAGGTAGTATACACTGTTTCTTATATTATTACAAAATACTTGTTTTGGTTTAACAAAATAAAAAGTACTCTGTTTTGACTCTCAGAACAGTACTAATCAAAATCTACTTTCTTGCTTATTAAATTCTTTATGTGTATTTCTTAGACGCAGTCTCTTTGACTGATTGCTATCAATTCTCAATATCCTTGTGTTAGGTTCTGCATATTCATTTGCAAATAAGTGAAGTGTTTTTTTTATGTTTTTTTGGTTTTATTTATCCAGTGTTATTCTTCAATTTGACTCCGTCATAAAACTTTAACATGCCAAATGTAAATGTTGAGATTAACCTTATACATCATCTCTTGTTTTGCT
>CAJHQP010008330.1:0-27570 GCA_905132765.1 Moricandia arvensis
TTTTGAGCATCTCAAAAAACTAATTCAGAAGAGTCTGGTATAACACTTTTGAGCATCTCAAAAAACCAAGTCCAACTAGCATTATTCTCACCGTCGAGTACACCAAACGCAAGGGGATATTGGTGACGGTTAGGATCTTGATCTTTGGCAAAAACTAGTACACCCCCATATCCGTTCTTCAAAAATGTGGCATCCACAACTATCACTTTCCTCATGACCGCAAATCCTTCAATGCAAGCTCCCAAAGCTATGAAGAGGTACTTGAACTTATTTGCCTCATCCAACTTCACACATGTTATTGTTCCTGGATTGACCTGCTCTAACATGTACAAGTATCTATACAACAACTTGTAACTGTCTTTCGAACTACCAAACAAATGAGAAATAGCTAGACTTTTTCCTCTCAATGTCGTGGAATATGATACCGTTACACCAAGTCTTAAATTTAGAAGACTTATGATATCTCTCGGAACTGGAGTTCTCACTTGTCCAGGATATTCCTCATTCAAAAAAGATGCAACTAATGATGTTGAGCCTTTCCTCTTGTTGCTGCATTTACTTTGACTGGTTCGAGAGCATGTATGCACACCCGTGTACCTCCTAAATGAAAACATTTTGGTATGTGGAATGTTTGCAGCTTGCAAACCCCATTTACAACTTCCTCCACAACATTTTACCACCAATCGTCTACGATCCTACTTTTTGGTAACATAACGAAAGCATCCACCAAATGCGGCTCTATCAACCATCTCTTGAATTGCTTTCTTACTTGGGAATTCCTGAAGCTTTCTAAGACCTAAACCGTTTTCCCATTCATCTATGACCTGATTGTTTTTTTCTACAGGTGGCTGCTCAATATACATATCTGCTAAATCAGTTTCCATATCAGCAAGAGTATCCGTCACAGCTGCATTGTCCGTCTCTGTTGCGGTGTCTGTCTCTGCTGCGGTGTCTTTCTCAATTGCGGTGTCTGTCTCAGCTGCGGTGTCTGTATCCATACAATCTTCTCTTGTTTTACCATCATCATTCTCTGCCTCTATCACATCCTTATGTTGATATGCTTGCCCGTCTCCTACATACAGAGTTATGGCGTTAGGTCCGATTTCATCATCAGTTCCCTCCAACACTTGGTAATTCATACCATACAAAATTAGGCCCACTCTCGACAGCTTATCTAACTCCTCTGATCTACTCGTCTACTCCACAAACAAAAGACTTCTACGGTCTTATTTATCAATGGTCGTTAGGTAGACAAACAAATCCTCATCATCACAAATATTTTGCTCTTCCTCACATCCAACCACCATTGCCATGTACCTCAATGACAATTTAAACTTACTTTCATCCATCTCAAGCTTTTTGTAGAGCCTTTCTTTTATCATTGCAAAACTTATATCCTCTATTGTTGTCTTCAAGGTTACACTATAAATGCGCCCTTTGAATTTAAAATGTATGCTCACGTGTTTCGCTATTGTATCCTATAAAAACAATAGAGTAAAGTTCTAATTATACTAGTTGTTCTCCGTTCTACCAAGTTATCTACAGTTATACCAAGTTTAAGCTAGTATACTACAATTATCAGTTATACTAGTTATATCAAGTTATATTTCAACAAGAATTCAAATAAAGGTTTAGTACGATTAGATTGAAATCTTGGTGAGAATCAACTCACAACTGAGAAAATTCACCCCCATACATTCAACCACATGCTTACATTGTATATCATTTCATATACAAATCAACCAAACAAACCCAAACTAATCGCGTTTCAACAAATCCATTTACTTACAAACACTGTATTTGCTTCGATTTCTATCCAATGTACAGAGACTCGTGGAGGAGAGAATAACTAACATGCATTCCGACATGTCCCCTACGAATGTTCGTCGTTGGAAACGTTGACGTCCGACTGTGTCACCGGAGAAGCTTTCGACGACGATAATATAATATTTGGCGAAGAGGAGGAAGAGAAGACGAGCTGAGAAGAGGTAGAGAGAAGGAAGAGAAGACGAGCTAATAGGAGGCGGAAAAGAGAAAAAGAAGATGAGCTGAGAAGAGATGGAGAGGATAAAGAGAAGACGAGCTGAGAGGAGGCGAAGCAAGGTGAGGTGAGGTCTCGGAGGAGGCAACTCCTCTTTACTAATTTTTTTAACAATTTTAATCACAAACCGTAAACCAAAACCAAACCAAAAACTTTTTAGGTTTTGCTCTAAGCGAACCAACCCTAACTAACCAAAATTTGATTTTTTCACCCAGTTAAGGGTATTTTCGTCTTCCCGCACAAACTTAATGAAATAGGGGCATAAACGATTAAGGGAGCCCATAGGAGATTTAACTTTCACTATTTAGGGCCCCCAAGGAGATGCCTCTTTGGAAGTTGAGGTGTTCAGACGGCAAGGCGGTCACCGAAGTCTCTTGGTCTTCCAAGCCGAGAAGGAAGGTCTCTTATGGGAAATCGTGTGTGATGCGACCCTGATCAGCTATGCAACCTTGGACCAGTTAAGACCAGCTGATGAAACTGAGGACAAGCTGAAACCATTTGAAGTGAGTGTAGATAAGCTTGGTGAGCTGTATGAGCTGAATACTCAAGTGATCTTAACTGAGACTCACCTGGACGAGCTGAGCAAGCAGGTTAAATCAGTCATCCATAAGCTTGGCCAGGTCGTATCAGTGTGTATGCAGGAAGGAGAAGTTTTATCCAATTCTGATGGAGACAGATTTTCTAGACTTGGTAAGAATGATCGGAATCCCAAAAGATTAGCCAGCGTGTTCTATAGAACTTGTTTTTCGCATGATATACATTAGTTTTGAATTTTTTTACTTGGTACATGATCCTAAATCTCTAAAGAAGCTAAGAAACAAGGTGGTATCTTATCTCATACAAGTCAGATAAGATTAGATGAAGTCCTCTCTTAAACATCAAACATTTTAGATCAAAACTTGTCTTGGTGAATGGGCTGTCAACAAAGAAAAAAGAAGAAGAAGAATAAATAATAATAATACTAGTTAGGAAGGCATGATTAGGTTATAAAAGCATTACACAAAAGATACAAATCCGACGTGGCAGTCTAGGGAGCTTCGCTAACCATTCCCCCAAACTTAAAGCCCATAGTCTAACTATTAGACCCTCTTCACTCTTTTTTCTTTTTCTTCTATTCTCTCTCTCTCTCTCTCTCTCTCTCTTTGACGCTCTCCTGATTTTGCCCTCAATTATTATTACTTAAAAAACGCCACTGCTCTCCCGCCGCGCCGGTGAAGCTAGATTTGGCCGGGAAAACAGAGAAAGAGATGGAGGGAGGAGTGCCTTCGGCGAAGTCAATACTGGAGAAGCCTCTGAAGCTACTCACGGAAGAGGACATTTCTCAGCTCACTCGCGAGGATTGCCGTAAATTCCTCAAGGACAAAGGTTCTCCTTTCTCTTTCTCTTCTCCGAGAGGAGGAAGATCTTCGAACATCATTTCATTTGCTTTAGTCAATTTTTTTTGAATTTCTCATGGAGCTTTTTCTCTTTCCCCGAGAGAATGGCGGCTGACACGTGTCCTAACAGGAATGCGAAGACCTTCTTGGAACAAATCGCAGGCGATCCAGCAAGTTTTATCCCTCAAAGCTCTCTTTGAGCCCGGCGACGACTCCGGCGCCGGCATCCTCCGCAAGATCCTCGTTTCTCACCCTCCGAATCCCACTCCCGTTAGCTTCTTTCTCTTCGATTTTGCTTCTCTTGAGAATCGTTCCTTGGTTTCTATGCTGATTTTATGAAAAAAATTGTGTTTTTTCTTTCTTTTATGTTCACAGGTCACAACACCGTCGAGTGAACCTAGCAACGAGCAAAATGATGATGGCCCATGCCTCAGGAGAGATTCTCCAAGATCTGCTGAGTTTTCTGGTGGCTCTGCTCACTATGTAGCTGACAAAGACAGACACAACACACTCTCTCCCAGGTAAGACACACTCTTTGTGACTGTTGTTTAAGTTTAAGAGCATGCTGTTTGGTTTGATATCACCATCCTTGGAGATAGAAACTATCTTGATAATTGCTGTGATGGTGGATTTGGTCAGAGTATATTAAAGTTACATCCTTTCCACGAGATTGTGTGATCGTATAGGCTTTATCTCTATCTTTTGTTGGTGTGTCATCAGATCTTCTTGTTCTACCCTAGTCTTCTGTTTTTCTTTTTGTGAATAATGACTTGTTGTCATCACTTGCTAGTTAACGGATAATTACAGCTGCTTACTCCACTGGTCAATGTTTTTGGCGGGGATTCGCAATGATATCTTAGTTTTTAGTGTAGTCCATGAATTGCATAAACGAAATCTTATTATATGGTTTCTTTATGATGTGCTTCTTGTTATAGAAACGAATTTGTTGTTCTAAACACATTTTGTCTGCAATATTTACAGCAGAAGCCCAGCAGAAACAAGTGCGCTGGGTGGGCAAATGACGATATTTTATAGTGGAAAAGTTAATGTATATGATGCTGTACCACCTGAAAAGGTAACTGAATTAACATTATTATGTCCTGCCTTAAAAAAAAGGAAAACCTTGATGGCATGTTCTCTGTATATTGGTTTTGCAGGCACGGTCAATCATGCACTTTGCAGCCAATCCAAATGATTTGCCTGAAAACGGTGGTTTTCCTTCTACTAGAATGATTTCCAGGCCCGTGAGTAAAGGTAAGCTTTTGTCAGTTGATAGATGGCTTGATTCAGACTTGAAATGATTTTGTTTCCAAGTGTATTATCAAACTGGAAAAGTGAATGGACCTGCATCTCCAGCTTTTCTGACAGATGTAGTACATCTTAGCACCTTTTTTTGTGCCAGATGTTCTATCTAGTTTGAAATCTCATTTCCTATTTTTAGAATCAAGTTTGAACTAATAGATAATTAGATGAAACTGTCGATTTCATTCTGCAGAAAAGATGGTGGAGCATCCTCATTATGGCCTGGAAAAGGCAAATGCTTCTCGTGATTCCGGTACAAACAGTGCTCTCATATTATCTTAAAGATAGAGAAACCTTATTATTCTTATGATGCTCAAAGCACCTACTTTCACCTGGGCAACAACTACTATGCTGTTCGTGTTTAGTTTAGGCAGATAAACTTGACTTGCTTCTTCTGCTTGATATTATGAACTGTAAATTTAATTATTGTTCTTGTGTGTGTGTTGGTCTTTTTGAAGATGCAGAGGGTCAGGCGAACAGAAAAGTGTCGTTGCAAAGATATCGTGAAAAGCGGAAGGATAGGTACGTTCAAAGAAACAAACCACAAATACTTAGGGGTTATCTCCAAAAGATCGGAGGAAAACTAATGTGTGTGTTTTCTTTGTGAGGAGAAGATTGTTTAAGACCAAAAAGGCTCCAGGAGTGGCATCATCTAGCTTGGAGATGTATCTGAATCGTAGTCAGCCACTGATGAACGCTGCTGCATACTCACAAAACCTTAGCAGTAGTACAGGAGGAGAACACCAGTCACCTGAAAACCAGACAAGAAGCCCCATTCTCTCAGTTGATCTGAACTGTGATCTAAACAGTGAAGGTAAGAAGATGGTCAATCATATTGAAAAATATAAATGGTTCAAATGATTTCCGTCAAACCCTCATCGATTGTGTTTCTAGATATCTAACACGATGCAAAAAAAAAACGGGTTAAGCTCAGTACACGAAGGGGAAAGAAGAGTTGATGTTCTTTAAAAAAAAAAACAAAGTGCCAAGTACAAAAATGGACAAAAAGCAGACTGGGAAGGTTCATTGTGTGGAAGAAACATTGCTTAGGATTGAGAAGGAGGAGAAGTCTTGTGATCCCGATTATCTGTCTTTTTTTTTTCTTTTTTTTTTTGGGTCTGTAGTTTTGAGTTAGGTTAGTGACGGCAATGTTCCTTGTTTCAAGATAGAGACAAAGACAGAGAGTGAGAGAGAATGGCGAGGATTTTTCTTCCGGTCTGTATTTATGTAAATGTTGACACTTCTGAAAATGAGACCTCTTTTTATTGATACCAAAACTTTTGAGTTTCCCATTGCTACTAGAGCCGCTCTTGACTACAAGCTCATGAAGCATGAGACTGTGGATGGTAGGGTTTGTTTAATATCTTGGGGCCATTTTTTTTATTACTCCTCAAGATCCGTTGGCCTAGTTTTGTAAATTTTAATATGTATATATCTCAAGTTTGAAACATGGAAATGACTACTTCTCCTTTCTTTCTGGCCAGGAATCCTACTATTAATAATATATTTTTAATTTCAACAATATGGAAGCATGTATATTCTTCTTTCTCAAAGAATTTTTTTTTGTTCATGCAAAACAATTTAATATGTAGAAAAATAGAAAAGTTACCATTATTTTAATTTTGTTGGCACCCTGTTCACGAGGGTCAGCAAGAATAATACCTAGTAATTAAACAAAATTCATTTTTAAGACGACAATTGAAAAGTCATTTTCAACATGTGTTATCCTTTTGGCTGGATTCCCAGATATGTGTTGTATACATGTCCATTATGCTCGAAACAAGCTCTTTGATGGTTGTTCTATCATCTCCGTCATAGGCTCCTCCGGAATCATTTGTATTTTTGTTTACTCCTCCGCCACAGTGAAGGGTTTTAAACCTTTCCATGAGAAGGATCTGAACTCCAATCACCGACATCCAATTGAAAGAATACTTCTGTTATCGCTTTCATCTCCTAATTTCGATCTTCATCCACTTTGTAAGAAGAGCGTACCCCTATCTACAGTGCAACTCAAGTCGGAGATCTTAAGCCGTGCCACTTAGAATTGATGGTTTTGAAAGGCACAATGTTACCCTCATCAGCCGAAAAAGATTATTATGAAAGATATTAACGAGGACTGATGGGTGTTTGTGAAAAACTCATAATGACTTCTATTAAAATCAGAATTTATTTATTTCTGTCCCAAATAAAATATGAAAGAGATTTGAAAGATAATTTGATTGAAATTAAGAACATATTAAAACTTGCCAAAACAAAACAAAATTTTGGCAACCGAAAACAAAAATTCGATTAGATGATGACAAGATATACACAAATAAAAAGATAAGAAGGGATAATCTCTTTCCTTCTGAAAAATTCAAGAGATTAGAGGGGAATAGAGAAAATTCTATCTCTAGAATAGAGAAGTCTATGCCAAAATTCAATTACCATAAATTATTTATTTTTCTAATGTGCATATTTTTTGTTCTTTCCACATTAGAAAAAGTGAAGACTCCAGCTCTGATTGTTATGAATCATTCAAGGAAGTAACGCAAAATTGTGATATAGTATGAGATCAATTTATTTGTTTATTTTAAACTCTAAAGTCTAAAGCATGAAAATAGAGATTGCAATAAAAATGTACTGTGTGATTATTTTTAATCTACAAAACAACGATGGATATAGTAGGAAACGCATCTTTAGGGTTAACCGATGACTAGGGGTAGTTTAGTCATTAAGTAAAGAAACCAAACCCGACCCAACTCTTCTTTTCTGTCTTTATATTCTTTTATCTTCCCCTATTTCCGAAAAGAAGAAAATCATTATTCGCGTGGTTTTGAAGAAGGAATAAGGAGGAAAACAGACGACGATGGGTGAAGCCGTGAAGGTATCTTTATTCTCTTCTCCTCCGTTTTTGAATAATCGGAAAATTCCCTTTGTTTACGCTCTGCAACCATGAATCGCCGATTGTGATTTCGTTTGGACCATTCGGGATCATCAATCGACGATTTCTCAAACTGTTTAAAAGATTTAATTACGAAATCGGAGATGTGTTTGTGGGTAAGCATAAAAAAATGATGTCTTCTTCTTCTTGTGTGTGTGTGTGTAAAAGGATGGAAGAGAAGAAGTGATTCAGGCATGGTACATGGATGATAGCCAAGATGATCAGAGACTTCCTCACCACAAGGATCCTAAGGAGTTTATCTCCCTCGACAAACTTGCAGGTTTGTTTGTCCTTTTATATTTCATGTTCTCTGCTTCTATTACATATTCTCTCATGTAACGTTGTTTTGTGTAGAGCTTGGAGTACTTAGCTGGAGGCTTGATGCTGATAACTACGAAACCGATGAGGAATTGAAAAAGATCCGCGAGTCTCGTGGTTACTCCTACATGGTTTGTGATTGTGATGTTTAGCTGCTCAAGCCTTATCTACCTTTATTTCATTGCTTCTCCTATCTTTCTTTATCATCATCCCTTAGACTTTAGTGCTTAATACCGTATAGGGATTGTTCTTGGGTTTGTTTGAGAGTCTCTCGTTAATCAAGTATCTCTGGTTTTGTGAATATTACAAGACGACTAGTTTTACAACTTTGGTTCTGATGTTTCCCCGCTCTCTTTGGGCTTTTTTTTTTCCTTCTCAGTTCTCCTCCTCCTGTTTACTGCTAGTGCTAGTATTAACTATACAGAAAGCATATAATAATACCCTTTCCCTCTCTGTTATACATGTTGAGTCGAATACGTTTCTTTAAACTAGCGCGAGCCTCTAAGCTCGAGTATTGGTTTTGACGATAGGAAAGTGTTTATTGAATTCAGGACTTTTGTGAGGTATGCCCTGAGAAGCTTCCAAATTACGAAGAGAAAGTGAAGAGCTTTTTCGAGGAACATCTGCACACTGATGAAGAGATCCGTTACTGTGTTGCAGGAAGTGGTAAGGTCTTTACTTGAGAAGAAAAAATCATATTATTCCTCACTGCTCAATGTTTAATTTACTTGGGAAATAGGCTACTTTGATGTGAGGGATCGCAACGAAGCTTGGATCAGAGTTTGGGTAAAGAAGGGAGGAATGATTGTCTTGCCTGCTGGAATTTATCATCGCTTCACCGTGGATTCAGACAACTATATCAAGGTTTCATAGTTACCACATATGTGTTAAGTCATTTATCATATATGTTTTTGGTTCGAAAATTGAAAGCTCTGGTTCAAACAGGCAATGCGTCTTTTCGTGGGTGAACCGGTGTGGACACCGTACAATCGTCCACACGACCATCTTCCTGCAAGGTACAGATGATGCCATGTTTTCCAACTCATCAAAAGCACCAACTCTGTGCTTGTTCTCTTATGCGAACTTTACAATAACAAGAAAACTTAATTGGTTTTGTCTTGCAGGAAAGAATATGTTGATAACTTCGTGAAGAAATCCATTAACGCTTCTGCTTAGAGACCTCTCTCTCTCCTGCTTCTAAAGAACATGATCTATAATAAACTTGCCCTACAATAAAGTGAGATCTTGAATCTATAATATGTATTTGGAGAACGATGGCTTTGCTATGCCTGTGTTGTAAACTTATTTAGACTCTGTTATTTTACCATCTTTGCCGTATCCTTATGTTCCTACGTACGTTTGTTGGTGAGGTGTGTTGCAACTAAGGAAAAATAATAAGAGTTGTTTATTGCTGTGTGTGAATAGTATAATGAGCCTTATTATACATGTCAAATGTATTTTCTTGTCTGTGAAAGCTAACAATATAAAGAAGGTAATGAGATGGTGGAAGATAGCAAGAACGTTACTACAAAAGAGTACTTTTCTTAGGTGTTTTTTTATTCAGTGACAACGATCTTCGATGAATCAGAGGAGAGGTTCATAGAACCATTACAAAATAACTTCAAAAAACAAAGCAAAACAAACTGAGAAAGGTAAACAAGATGCCAGTAGCACCAAGACATGACGGAAAAGATATTCATAAGACCCACTCTAAAGTACCGGGAAGCAGGTACTACGTGTCTCTAAGACCCACTCTAAAGTACCGGGAAGCAGGTACTACGTGTCTCTAAGAGCATGTACATTGGTGTCTCTTAATTAGAGTAGTTTAGTGGTTTTTGGGCAATTTTTAACTATTATAATTAAACTAAAAGATTTTATTAAGAGACTCTTAATCATGTCCGTTTATTGGTAGTTGCTTAGCAATAATTTTTTTGTAAACATATTTTCTTTTAACAAAGATTACAATTATTTATTAAATAAAACAAACTCAAACACAACTTTTTAAATATAGACCTCGTTTTCCCTGTTGGAGGGGAGCCACCGATACAGACCTCGTCGTATTCCTTCCTCGCCGACAGCCACCGTAAGAGACCTCGTCGTTGCGTCGAGGAGTCGTCGATGGGCTTTGTTGGCGAATCGCCACCGAGAGGAGAGAAGAGAAACCAAACTCGAGAGAGAGAGAGAAAGAAAGTAGAAATCAACCTCACCTCTCCTCCAGACAATTAGTTTCTGCCACGTTCCCACTAAGGCACGAGCCTTCCGGACTCAAGTGAAGGTGCGTGCTTTGCTTAATTAGCTTTTTTTCCTTTTAATTTAATTGTATATTAGGCTAAAGTACCCACTAAGAGTCGCCGATGTTCATGGTCTAAGAGCTTTGGGCTTCGGAGGATAAGAGATGGTGGAGCCATACTGGAGCTTTATGAGCTATGTATGATTGGTGTCTGTGGTCTCGAGTTACGCTAACTGCTATGGCCAAGGCCGCTTCGTTTCTTTCCGATAAAGCGTGATCTCCAGACGCCAATCCCAAGAAGATGTCTTTGGATAGCAAGGATGATCTTTGCTATATGGGGGTAGGGGCACGGGTTGGTAAGCACTTCTTTAATACATGTCGAGGATGTTTCAAAGATGACATTGGTACGGTGTAAGGAGTGCATACTTTCAACAGCCCATAGCATAGCCCAGAGCTCAGATTCTGTTCAGGAGTGAATGTACGAGTAAGATCTTCTGTTGTGAGCAATTGTTTTTCCTGTTTCTTCCCTAAGAATCCAAGAAGCTCCACGCAGGGAGTTGGTATCAGTCCAGGATGAACCTACATTGCATTTCAGAGTACCAGCCGGGGGCTTTCTCCACGTGCTATTGGAGTTAGCATCAGAGGAAGAAATTGCTGCAGCTTGACGTATGTTGGAGCCTCTAGTCCAAGACGAAGCTTCACCATAAGCCCGCTCATCAATCGTGTCGGGTTCAGTTTTGGTGTTTTCAAACTCCAAAAACATTCCTAGCCTTCTATAACTGCCATAAGATCCATGGGAACACACTTCTAAGGATTTCATCCAACATTGGGGTGTTAGCCACCTTCATTAGATGTAGGAGGTTGAGGAAGACTATACTTTCGAGAAACCATTTATTAGTAGTGGGACTTCTGAGATTTTCCATACTGTTTGAGCCTTTTCACAAACAAACAAAATGTGGCATATATTCTATGTGCTTCTTCCGCAATGTGTACACGTACTATCTATCATAATACCTCGAGTCTGTAGTCTTTCTTTGACAGCCAGAGCTCCAGAAATGGCCCTCCACAGAAAGTGTTTAAGTTTTGGTGGAGCCTTCACTTTCCATAAGTTTTTCTAGAGTTGTTTGTCTATCGGTGGCATGGCTCTTGTTTGTGGTTAATGTAAATAAGGGAGAGTTTTCAGTAATTTGTATCCACTTTTTTCGAATGCCTTCCACTCCTTTCTTAACCCCATATCAAAGAGTCACCTTTCTGCAAACACGGCTTTAGTAGCAAAATTTTTCTGGTATCCTCAACTGTGAAAGTTTCATTCAAAAGGTCTCTATTCCATCTGTCCGTCCCGACAATGAGAAGGTCAGAGACTTTTAGCGCCAAATTGATTTGACTGTCAGCTCTGTACATCGGTGACCGTGGAGTTGAGTCTAGGATCCAACTTTCAGCCTAGACGTTGGAGCTATCTCCATTACCTATGTGTCTCACCAGACCCTGTTGGAGAAGACTCCTTCCATGTAAAATGCTCCTCCAAGCGAAGGAAGGTCGTGTGCCGACGCCGCATTCCAGAAACCCACATTTGTTAAATATCTTCCTTTGAGAAAACCTTGGCCATCAAGGAATCAAGTTGATTGAAAATCCGCCATGCCTGTTTACCAAGGAGGGCTTGGTTGAATCTACCAATATCGTGGAAACCCATTCCTCCACTTTCCTTCGGCGTGCATAATTCTTGCCAAGCCACCCAAGGAATTTTCCGCTTCTTATCACCACTTCTCCATCAATACTCCACAATTGCACTAGTGATTCTTGCACATAGATCCTTTGGTATTTGGAACACGACATGGCGTTACAGGAAGTGCCAGAGCCACCGACTTTATCAAGACCTCTCTAGCTCCCATTGATAGTGTCCTAGCATACCATCCTTGAAGCATGCCTTCAAGTTTATCCTTGATGAAATTTAAGAGCTCCTTCTTTGAACTCTTAAAATATTCAGGTAGTCCCAAGTAAGATCCTTCACCCCCTTCCTTATCAATACGCAGTACCTGTTCGACCTCTTCTTTTGTTATTTCATCAATACCAGCTCCAAAGATGATGGAAGATTTGGATTCATTGATTAACTGTCTAGATGCCTCACCATAGAGTTTTACACATTGGATGAGTGCTTCACTTTCACTTGCATTGGCTTGGCACAACAAGAGACTATCATCCGCAAATAACAAGTGGTGAATTATAAGGTAGTTTGTAGCTAATTGAACGCCATGCAACTTCCCTTTAGATTCTGACCTATTCAGAGTACTTACAAGACCTCCATATTCTGTCAAAACCCATTTTCTCCAGTAAGACCTCCAAGGAATTCCATTCCACACGATCATAAGCTTTTGACATGTCAGTTTTGACAGCCATGTAGCTTTTCAATCTTTTCATTGGTCCTCAATCCATGGACAAGCTCGTGAGCTATGATCTCATTATCAGTGATGAGTCTACCTGATACGAAAGCGGCTTGTGTATCAGACACTAACTCCGGCAAGTACACCTGGAGTCATTTGCATAAGATTCTAGATATGATCTTGTACTGGACCGAGCACAAACTTATGTGTTATTATTGTGATTTAAATCTTACATCCAAAGAATGCTATATAATAATTATTAAAATTTCACTTCTAATGAAAAATTCTATGAATAATGATTTTAGCATTGCCTACACATTTTACGCGGTGAGTTAAATATATTCGTCTGAGTTTTTTGAAGTTAAAATATTTAAATTTTAAACAAATAGATTAATTTTATTTATAAGTTTAGAATTATCTCATTAATATGAATTATATTCGTAAATTTTCTACTATGCATTGGAGTAAAAAATATTTATATCGACTATTTATATATATTATTTTGTAACTTACAATTTAAATTTTTTTCTCTCTTTTATTTTGTGCTTAATTATATTAATATGTTAAACAGCAGTATTTTAAGAAAATTAAATTGTAAAAGTCATCTTAAATTTTTGGTATAAAACTGATATTACATGAGTTTCTTTTATTTAGAAAATGGTAGTTTTGAATTTAGTTTTTCTAAATCAAAGAAAATCATTTTTGAAAAATATTTATTGCATAATAATTATTTTTGAAAAGAAAGTTGAAACTGTCTAAGAAATTACAAATAAGTAAAACTTTAATTAAAATAGATAAATTTTAATAATTTGATATTTATTTTTCAAATATAAGTTTAGAAAGTTTGTATTAACGAAATCCCCCAAATTTGCATCCGTGTAAAATTTCTTTTGGGAACCTGTCAAAGTTCTTGTTATAAACTTATAATTGAACCAATAAATAAATTTATTTTTTTGGTATAAAACCGATATTACATAAGTTTCTTTTATTTAGAAAATGGTAGTTTTGAATTTAGTTTTTCTAAATCAAAGAAAATCATTTTTGAAAAATATTTATAGCATAATAATTATTTTTGAAAAGAAAGTTGAAAATGTCTAAGAAATTACAAATAAGTAAAACTTTAATTAAAATAGATAGATTTTAATAATTGGATATTTATTTTTCAAATATTAGTTTAAAGAGTTTATATTAACGAAATCCCCCAAATTTGCATCCGTCTAAAGTTTCTTTTGGGAACCCGTCAAAGTTCTTGTTATAAACTTATAATTAAACCAATAAATAAATTTATTTTGATTTTCCAACAACAGTTTAACAGTATAATAGGTAACCATGCGGTGGTGGGCTAGAGGCACTTAAGGGATAAACCCAATACGGTAAACCCGCAGTTTGAACCCTGTTAGCCACCAGGGATTGAACATCCCCTGGGGGAAGAGGTGGTTCCAAACCTTTTTTTTTTACCAGAAAAAAAAAACAGTTTAACAGGTTTTTTAGATCATATAAAAAAATAACAAACTATGGTTCATTAATTTATCATCCTCCAAATTCTCCCCTAAGACATAGCTAAAGGGCAGCAAAAGAAATGCAAAAAAGAAAAGGACTTAGACAAGAGTCCCGCCAGTGACGTACTCAGTGAAAGCCAAGGCCACGAGGCCGAGCATGGCGAATCGACCATTCCATAGCTCCGCATCTGACGTCACAAACCCTTTGGACTTAGACTCTGCCCTTATTCCCTTGAACAATGGAACCATCGATGCCAACGTTAGTAACGTCGTTGTTCCTAGAAACCATCCGACTCCACCGTCAGAGATTTGAGCAAACACGTTCTCTCCCTTCGAAAGCTCCACCGCAATCGCCGCTACGAACCCTACCATAGCTAGTCTCCCGTTTATTCTTTCCGGCGCTGGACCGCTAAACGCTAATAGATCTCCAAACTTCGTACTCACCTACAAAACAATTGGCAAATCATTCAACCCCCACTTGCATAATGAAAAATAATAATTATAACAAAATTATAACCAGGCATCACTGGTCGAGTGGCGAGCGCGTCCCGAGGATTTCTAAGAGGTCCCGGGTTCGACTCCCCTCAGATGCGCCGTGATGTTTGGCCAGGCAATTGGGGTATCTAACTCCACATAGTACCAAATGGGCTGCCTCGCGCCGAGGGGTTAGTCCCTTGGGGGTTGAGATCCCTCCAGGTTAATCAAAAAAAAAAAAAAAAAAAAACAAAATTATAATTATAACAAAATTAACGACCTTTTTTTGTTTTGACATTATAATTATAACAAAATTAACGGTTTGTTTTTTTTGAGAAAGGGCATAAGCGACTTTTGTTACTTTATTTTTAATAATCCAGATTAATGTGAAGTTTACAGTGGGGTATTTTTGCTATTTGATATTCATGAACCATGACTAAAACACAATAAAGAAAACTCGAACTATGTGATCTCCGAAATCTTCGACCACCATGAGTTGGTTACTTGGTTAAGATATTAATGACTGATCATTAGATTATACCTTAGGCTTGCTAAGTGGTGGAGGAGAATACGACGGCGTCTGCGGTTGAGTTGCCGAGGTCGAGGGCAGAGGAGATTCTTCCTTGATAGGATCGTCCTTAAGGAAAAGGTTAACGCAACGAATGGTCAGCATTATAAGTCAAGCAAGTAACGTAGGGACGTGATGCATATTAGGAGGTATCGTGTATACCTGAGCCATGCACCTGACTCCCACCAAAGGATTCCTCTTGGAGAAGACTTGGTTTGTGTTTCTGATGTTGCGAGAGCTCAATCCATTGGAAGGAGCGGCGAACACTGACATCATGCTAAACGACGCCGTTGCCATTTTTGATTAGGTTTGCACAAGTGAAAGAAAGACCGAGTAGGGAGAGAAGCAGTGAATGAGATGAAGATGGTTTGTGAACTCAGTATCACCTTTGTATTTATAGAGTGGCTGAAGGTGAATGATAGGTCCAGTATTTTCTGAATTTCTATTTATTTATTTATTTATTTTAGATAGAATGTTTATTTTATTTTTGTTGTACTATCATCAATGCCACCACAGTTGGAAAAAAATAGGAAAGAAATAATTTTGGGAAGAAGAAAATATGAAACCGTTGAATTCTGAGCTAAATTTCGATGTTTCCTACTTATGAGATTTATTTCCATCCTCATTTAGTTATTCTATATACATGTAATCGTAGAAGATGTGAAAATAGTATACATGCATTTCAATTTGAACGTCAAACAAAAAAACACGTATGCAATAACATTAAAAAGGAGTGGAAAATGAGGAGGGGATCTGGAAGAAGCCACGTTAGTTGAAAACTGAAAAGTGAAATCGAATTAATCACGTGGCTTCCTTCATCACACACAAACATATCTTCACCTAAAAAGATTCATCTCACAGTATTGAAAACAATTGGCTCACAATATTTCACTCTTGAATGTTTTGTTTCTGGTAGTTATGATCGAGAGAGGTCGTATTCATTTTCGTATCGTGTTGGATCTTAGTTAACTTCATTGTGGCAGACCCATGATGACACCTTTTGGTCTTTTCTGTTTTCCTTTTACGGCTGCGTGCCCAAATCTCCCACGTGCACTGTCTTAGAACCGCAGTAAGAACACAAATCTTTAGGGCATGTTTATTGGGAGTCTCTTAGCAAGGGTTCTTAACTTTTCTAAGAGCCGTTTCTTAACTTTTAACTAAGAAAACTTAAGAGACGTCTCTTAAATAAGAGACTTAAGAACCGTCTCTTAACCAAAAAAATTTTTTTGAAAAAAAAAAAACTAAAAAACGAGTTAATTTAAGTTAAGAACCTCACCTTAAGAGACAGTGGATAAACATGGCCTTATAAACTGAATAATATTTGTTTGACCCATCAAAAAGTCTACTCTTTTTTGCCAAAAATCATAAGCAACGCTCACATATTTGTATTGATATCTCTTGATTTTATGAGTTTTAGATTCATATTTTAGTTTATTATTATCATTCTAGGTTGCATTTAGGTTTTTATATTGCATTTACATACATAATTGCATTTGATTTGGTTTTAAGTGCACAATTGAAAGTTTATTGCGAAAATCAAAGGTTAAATTGTACATTATAGAACTCTGGGTCAGAAACGAAGTTATCAAAAGTTCAGTGACCAATGTGCAAAATCATAATATTCCGTTGGGCTAGAATTGCACAATCAAAAGTTGAAGAGGCTAAAGCGAGGACGTTTCTGCAATTGCCAAAGTTTTGGGCTGAATGGTAAACAAACCAAAGTTCAAGGACCGGATAAGCAAATATTGAGAAATCAGCCATTGGAGTGGGGTATCATCTTCCTTGCCCCTCCGTCTAAAAAACAATTCCCCTATGGGTCTGGCAAATCGTCTATGCTCCTTTTCCTTTAATGAGATGCAAAATGACGAAAATGACCTTATTGGAAAGAAACCCGAAATTGAATCTTCGTTCTGTTAGAAAATTGATTTGCATAATCTCGCTTGGTGTTTAAAATAAATAAATTTAAATGAAAAAAATAGTTAAAAGAAAACCCTCCCCCCGCAGCTCATCCTCCTCGACCCGATTCCCCGTCAGCTCATCCTCCTCTATTTCATTCCCTGCAGCTCCTCCTCAAATCCTCTTTCCTGGAGCTTCTCAAACGCGGCCGCCGGCTGTCTCTGCATATCAATCGTTTCCAGAGGTCTAGCATTTCGTCCCTCCGTCGGGGCCGATAGAGTTACATGTACGTTGTAGTTTTGAGTTTTAATAGATTTGTAATTGGAATCTAATGAGGAGTATGCACAAAGAAATTGTTTTGTTTCGGGCTTGATTTGTAAAGGAAATTGGTATATAATGCATTTTGGTGGATGAATTGGAGTGGATATACACCTAGATTCTTCAACTGTTCTTGATAATTGTAGTAACTCTATAACTCGGTACAACTGCTAGAACTAGTGAAAACGGGGAAAACTCGAACAAATAAAAAAACTTTGGATAACTGTAATCCGTGTTTGTTCAATCTTTTTGGCATGATACAATGAGTAATCACGCCATCATACATTTTAAATACAAAGACCGCATGTTTAGTATAACTGTGAAGACATTAGTGGAGGATATGACTTTGACAATAATAGAAGATATGATTTATAAGAAGCTTGGGTTGGATGAACGTAAGGTAAAACTAGAAATGAGGTACTTTCCGCAGGTGGTAGGATGCGAGCAACCTTTAACTATTGCTGATGATGAGGATCTTCTTGTTTACCTAACGTCTATGGATAAAAATAACCGAAGATGTCTTTTGGTTGTGGAGTGTAGTGTAAGGTCAGAAATGCAAGATAAAATGTCAATTGTGTGTAAATTTTTGTTGGTATGAACTACAATGAGTTGCAGCCATTGGAGAATGAAATTGGACCTAATGCCATAACCTTGTACGTAGAGGAGAAGCATGGGGAATAACGAGGTGATAGAAAATGATGATGATACAACACGAGATGACTGTATGGAGACGGATACATGTATGGAGAATGACATTGGTATTGAGACTAATACTTGTATGGAGACTGATATGACTGCGGAAATTGATACCACTGCGAAGACAGATACAACTGCAGAGACTAATACTATTGTTCAGACTGATAATGTTGTTCGGAGTGATACTGTTGTTCCAACCGCTAATTAGTATGTTGAAGAGACACCTGCCATAGAATCGACCAAGTGTAGAGAAGAATGGGGTGATGGTTTGAGTTTGAGCACGCATAAAAAATTTCCAAGTAAGAAGGCAATTCAAGAGATGGTTGATAGAGCTACATATACCGAATGCTATCGTTATCTGAATAAAAAGTCTGATAAAAAACGATTGGTGATAAAATGTCCGCAAGCTAACTGTAAATGGGGACTACGAGCTGCAAGGATTTCTGAGACAAAAAATTTCTCGATTAGAAGCTACATGAAGATGCATAAATGCTCTCAGACTAGTCAAAGTGACAACAACGACAAGAGAAGACGGTCAGAAGAACTAGTCTCAGCATTTCTGAATGAGGAATTCCTAGAGACTTGAACACTCCAGCTCCGAAGGTTATTCAGGGTCTGATTAAGTTCAAACTTGGTGTCATGATATCCTACTCTACAGGATTGCGTGGAAAGAATCTTGCGGCTTGTGATACACGTGGTAGTCCGGAAGATAGCTACAAAATGATGTATTGCTATTTGCACATGTTAGAGCAAGTGAATCCGAGAACAAAAACCAGTGTGAAATTGGATGTGAAAGGTAAATTCAAGTATCTCTTCATAGCCTTGGGAGCTTGCATTGAAGGGTTTGCAGTTATGAGGAAAGTGATAGTTGTGGATGCGACATGGCTGAAGAACGGTTATGGTGGGGTTCTAATTTTCGCCAAAGCTCAAGATTCTAATCATCACTAATATCCACTTGCGTTTGCTGTGCTTGATGGAGAGAATCATGATAGTTGGACTTGGTTTTTGAGATGCTTAAAACTGTTATACCAGACTCTTCTGAACTGGTTTTCATGAGTGAGAAAAATTCAAGTCTGATCTATGCGATAGCAAACGTGTATCTGCAGGCTCACCATGGTCATTGTTTATGGCATTTAAAAGAAAACGTGAAAGGACATGCTTGTAACATCAACAAAGATGTAGTCGGGCATTGATTCATGGAGTTGGGCAGATATTACACGGTGACTGATTTCAACGCGTCTTACGAAAAATTTAAGACAAGATTCCCGTCAATGTACCAGTATGTGGAGGCGAATACTGAAAAAGACAAATGGGCAAGGGTTTTTTTCCCACGTGACAGGTAGAACTTGGACACAAGTAACAGTGTGGAATTAATGAACAAAGTGTTTAAAAGGAAAGAAGGTGGGCCCTAATACCAATGTTGGATTGTATCATGAGGACATTCTCTTATTGGTTTAATCAACCTTGGAAGGATGATGTTTCCCAATCATGGATACCAAACTAGTGCCTCTGGTTGAGAATCACTTGCACGATCTATGAATTTTTGCTAGAATGTTACCTGTGCGGAAGCTTAATAGTTATGAGCTTGAGTACGGCACTGATACTGATGGGAAAATGTTTTTGGCTAGCTTGGTTGCGAAAAATTGTACTTGCAAGGTATGGGATTATGAAAACATTCCTTGCCTGCACGGACTGACTGCTTACATATATTACACTAAGCATGTGGATGGCGGCATTGGCAGGGCCGTGATATCAAGATATAATATCATGAGTTGTGCTCAAAATACTATTGGATGGAACTATGGGCATTGGCGTATTGCATGACACTTTATGTTGTGCCAGACATGTCTGCTTGGGATGTAGCCGATCGCATCAAGGAGCTGAAGATCATACCTCTGGTTCCCAACAAGCAGAAGGAAAGGAAAAGAGTTAATATGCTTCCATCTTGCGGAGAAAAACGTAGAAGGACACAAAACAAAAGACGCCCAAGACAAAAATATGGTTTCAATTGGTTGCTATTTGGGAATGGTAGTTGGCCCTCTATTTAGTTTGTGTTGTATGGTTAATCCTCTGTTTAGTTTATGTTGTATGGTTCGGAAAACTATGTAAAACTTGGTTACTGCATTTTGCAAAACAGTGGTTACTGCATTTTGCAAAACAGTGGTTTGAATTAGTATTATTTTAATCAAAACTCGTTTACTATAGTTTTATATTAGCTCTCTTAACTCAAACTTATAATCCTAACAACACAATAATTTTTAAAAACGAAATTTGCAAAACTCTTAATATATCCATAGTAACACCTTGTCATTTCAATCACATTTTCTTTAAGAACACATGTAACAAACTAATTTGGTAGATACATTTCTTACTGATATAATATTGAAAATAACACTATAACTAACATCTTAAAGTACTAAAATCGAAAGTAAAACTAAAACCCCAATTTAAAGGATTGGTAACACTAAATAAATTAGAAATCAGAAAAAGTAAAACTATGAGCAAATTTCGTAAAACTGGTATATTGAGTACAACTATGACCAATCTTTTGGAAGGAAACGAAAATATAAGTTGACGCCTAAACCATTTTAAGTTGGCGTGTAAACTATTGTCTTTCACTGGGGACCCGAAATCTGGGAAATCTATCTCTTTATATCTCAACCACATCTCACTGGGAATCTCACTTTCACTTTATCCTTATTCATATCTCCTTCAAGCAATACATTTCTCTGTTGTTCCCATCTCTCTCTCTTTCCTCTGAAACATGAAGGAGACGAAGAGATACAATGACAGGATGGCCGGGCTCGCCAATGCACAATACGGGATTCCGACGAGGTGCCCGTGTGGGGGAAGTATCCTTCACGACGTTTCTCCAGAAAAGAAGTGTGAGACCCACATTTTTGAATTAACTTAATAAATAATAAACTCCTGAAATCTCCACTTTATTACGTCTCAAAATTCATCTCAACACCATAGGTCCAATAAATAAAATAATGTCTGAAAATAATGATAAGCATAAATCCAAAAGTCTGAAATATAAAGGAAAATGAAAACGCCAAAAAGCACTAATCCAAAGTGATCACTCCTGATCGTCGGTATCACCTGAAAGGGAAACAAAGAGGGTGAGCAACAGAGGAGTCACTCAGTGAGGTCTGGGATGCTAGACACGCAAACCTCTGACTAAATAAATAGAACTCCCACTATGGAAGTTTAGCTCTAACATGAACACACACGGTGCCTATAGCATCACACAAAACACACAATGCGATGATAGCATAAGGCTAGTTCATACACCCCGCATTCTCCTTATACGGATATACATACTCTGCGTCGATAGTACAAAAGTTCGTCTCTTACCCCCGCAATCATACTCATGCGTCGATATGCAAACGTCTCTGCACCCCGCAATCTCACACATCTGCGTCGATAGCCCAGACGTCTCCGGCCCCGCAAGCTCTCACATAGTCCTTATATTCATAACTAATATATATCAACACTTAACATCAAACAATCCAATCAACGGTTGAATCCTCTAGACCTCTAATTTCCGGTTTAAAATCAATATCCTAACTATCAAGCAAGACTCGATTCAAGCTGACGGAACATGTTTTGAAACTAAACTACGATAAATAGAATTCTATATTAGTATGAATTACGGAATAGAATCATTAGTACCTTAGCCAAGATCCGATCGAAAAATGCTTCGGAAAAAAATTTGCCTCGTCCAAAAAGAAGTGACCTAGCGCTTCATGGTAGTTCCTGCGCAAGAAATAATTATGACTCATAGTCAATAAACTTGCTTGCAGCTTAAGAAAGGCATAAAGCTCACTGGATTAACTTCCCTTTGATCACGTTCTAATATACTCCCTCCGGTACGTTTCATTATGGATCACAAGTGATCACGTGCAAATCCCAACACGAGAATGACGAACACAAACATGAGGCACGTTAATGGTTTGTAACACAGGTCTGCTTGCATCACAAGGAATAGATAAGAGACCACTTAACTATCACGGCTTGGGATTACGGTAATAGTTCTCGCACTCTAACGATGTAGGCTCAAACTAGTGTGACTAGCGGCTCACGGTGGTGCAAAATGATAGTCGGTGGTGATGAGATGGTGGCTCCATCTTAACTAGTTTTTTCCTTACGTCTCATGCTCCTCGGATCAATAGCATGAGAACCATAATACAATGGTGTGGTTGATCTTTGAATTCAAGACTATGCCTCAAACGTTAAATGGTGGCTCCGGTGTGACAAGAAAAGAAGGTGACAAACCGGCGGTGGCTCTAGGGTGATGGATGGTGGTGGTCAGAACCAGACGTGCCGTTACATGCGTCTCTTCTCCACAACTAAGCCTCTCGGATCTGATACACGGTGACCATAAAAGAGAGGCGATGGATCATTGACAGTGGCAGCGATGCTTCACAGTGTTAAGAATGCTCCATTGCTGGTGGGTTAAAGCTTCCTTCATACGCAGAGCATTATATGATCGTTTTGTGGTGACGGCACAAACGTATCTCCACACAAACATGAGATGCAGACGGCTAGGTCATTAGAGAAGGGGATAATATATATATGCTGCTATTCAACGACAAAAGCCCTAGGTTTAAAGGCTAATTAATTTAACTTTAAACCAACTAGTTTAGGTGAAATCTGATAAAACCATAAACAAACCATACCGACTTTTTTTTGGTAACCGGGTCGTTACAAGAAGTTTCCCAGCGATCGCGATACTCTGTCTGGAATGAGATACTTTACCTGCACAAAGTTTAAGGTAATATTAACCATTTATATAATTATCTGGATGCGATTTGTATTAATAAGAGTGATGATTGGGGACATAATCATCTTCCTTGCCATCGTTATGTGATTCGGAATACTCTGTACAGCTGGCCAATGTACTCTTTAAACTGTTTAGTTTGTGTTGTATGATTCGGAAAACACTGTAAAACTAGGTTAAACTAGGTTGTTATGCTCTTGGGATGACATTAGTATTACCTACATCAAGACTTGGTTGTCATAGTTTTACATATTAATTTTATACTCTAGCTTCTGATTCTAAACTCGATTTGTATGGATATGCAGGATGATGGACTTCACTTCCGTCAACCATGGGTCTTCGCAATCGAGGATGAGGTTAAGGGCTTACTTACGCGTGTGGAGGGCATGGCCTGGGAGATTGCTCAGCTCAAGGCTCAGCTTAACCGTCATACCCGTCCATGAGATGTCTGATCCTTAAGTAATGTTATCCCTTGTTGTTGTTTCTTTAATGTTTGTTGTTTCTTCGGCGGATGAACTTACAAGTCTTTATTTTGTGGTTGTTTAAGACTTGTAAGACTCAAATGTGTTTCAAGACTTAAGCTAATGTGTGTACTCTCTCTTTTAGACTTAAGCTATAGCCCTTATGATGGTTTACTCTCTCTTTACTGCTTTATCTACATGACAAGTTCTAACTTTAACAAAAGGAATAAGATGATAAGATTGACATAATGAACCAACATAAACATAGTTTAGCAAGTTCTAACTTCAACAAACCAACAAACCATAGATAGAGTTTTTGCAACATCCACAAACTTCTTAAATACATAAGCCGAGAGAAGAGGGGAAGTTCCTAAATACATTACACATCTTCTTCATTGCCTTCTCGATCCCCTTCTTTGCTTCTTTCAAAAACAATTCAAGCGGAGCCAACCTGTCCTCAAATTTGTCCAATGTTTTCTTAACTTTTTTTAGCTGAGATCCAATTTTTTAAACTCTTTTATTCACATCTTCCCACATCTTCTTCTGTTATACATTTCGTCCTCACCACCAACCTCGTCTCCCTGGACTGCGTCGACTGCCTCTTCTGCATTGGCTTGGCGTGGGGCAACGTAAATTCATACATGTCTTCAAAACGTAATGAATATCCTTCTCCCAACCGCTTAACCCAGCTGTCTACAGCAAGATCATGTACATCAACGTCCTCTTCCTCTTCAGTGAGATCTGACAAAAGAGTCTTTTCTTCTTCATTTCTGGTAGGCAGGATGCTATAGATATCCCGTGACTGATAACAAAAAAGTTAAACCAAATACACTAAAGTTCTAAAACTTTTCACAAGAAACACATACCGTTATTCGGTCCAGTTTGCGATTCACTTTTGTAAAAGAAAACCCTTTCATTCCATTTGCTTTAAACACAGATTGGCACATCCTAAGACAATCAATGGTGTGAGACATCTCCTTAACCATATAATCAAACGAGTATCTCCCCCATGGAAACTCCTTGCCGAAATCAAGATCGTCGACAACTCTTTGGAAAAAATCCAATACATCTTTGGCGCCTTTTCCTACTTTCGTTTGTGCGAAAACAACATTTCCTAAAAAGAATAGAACTATTATCCTTAGCCGGTCTTTATGGGGCCCCATAGCCAGCAACTTTGCTTTAACATCCTCAAGCCTTATTGATTCTCCCTCCTTGAAATGACGCTTCACCAACTTTCTACCACCAATCTCCTTGTAGCCCAGTGGATAGTTACGGCAATTTAGGCCTATCAAAGCGTGTTCTCTCAGCCCATAATGGATGAAAACACCATTCACAATGAACCACACTTCCTTCCTCTTCGAGATATCCACTGTCCGCAATAAAAACATCCACATTCCATGAACCATATGGTTTGAGTCCTTCTTCATGTGGAACACGTGACAGAATTGTGGATGCTCCTCAAACCACCTCCTCTCTGCATTACTTATCGGCGGCTGCAGCGAGTCAAACGTATGGATAACGTTTATTATGAAACACTTGGTCCCTATCTTTATCTGTTTTTGCGGTAATGCGGACGCGTTTTAGAACAATTATAAACTTATAATTGAACCAATAAATAAATTTATTTTGATTTTCCGACAACAGTTTAACAGGTTTTTCAGATCATATAAAAAAATAACAAACTATGGTTCATTAATTTATCATCCTCCAAATTCTCCCCTAAAGCATAGCTAAAGGGCAGCAAAAGAAATGCAAAAAAGAAAAGGACTTAGACAAGAGTCCCGCCAGTGACGTACTCAGTGAAAGCCAAGGCCACGAGGCCGAGCATGGCGAATCGACCATTCCATAGCTCGGCATCTGACGTCATAAACCCTTTGGACTTAGACTCTGCCCTTATTCCCTTGAACAATGGAACCATCGATGCCAACGTTAGTAACGTCGTTGTTCCTAGAAACCATCCGACTCCACCGTCAGAGATTTGAGCAAACACGTTCTCTCCCTTCGAAAGCTCCACCGCAATCGCCGCTACGAACCCTACCATAGCTAGTCTCCCGTTTATTCTTTCCGGCGCTGGACCGCTAAACGCTAATAGATCTCCAAACTTCGTACTCACCTACAAAACAATTGGCAAATCATTCAACCCCCACTTGCATAATGAAAAAATAATAATTATAACAAAATTATAATTATAACAAAATTAACGACCTTTTTTTTTTTGACATTATAATTATAACAAAATTAACGGTTTGTTTTTTTTGAGAAAGGGCATAAGCGACTTTTGTTACTTTATTTTTAATAATCCAGATTAATGTGAAGTTTACAGTGGGGTATTTTTGCAATTTGATATTCATGAACCATGACTAAAACACAATAAAGAAAACTCGAACTATGTGATCTCCGAAATCTTCGACCACCATGAGTTGGTTACTTGGTTAAGATATTAATGACTGATCATTAGATTATACCTTAGGCTTGCTAAGTGGTGGAGGAGAATACGACGGCGTCTGCGGTTGAGTTGCCGAGGTCGAGGGCAGAGGAGATTCTTCCTTGATAGGATCGTCCTTAAAAAGGGTTAACGCAACGAATGGCTTTTATAAGTCAAACAAGTAACGTAGAGACGTGATGCATAATAGGAGGTATCGTATATACCTGAGCCATGCACCTGACTCCCACCAAAGGACTCCTCTTGGAGAAGACTTGGTTTGTGTTTCTGACGTTGCGAGAGCTCAATCCATTGGAAGGAGCGGCGAACACTGACATCATGCTAAACGACCCCGTTGCCATTTCTGATTAGGTTTGCACAAGTGAAAGAATGACCGAGTAGGGAGAGAAGCAGTGAATGAGATGAAGATGGTTTGTGAACTCAGGATCACCTTTGTATTTATAGAGTGGGTGAAGGTGAATGATAGGTCCAGTATTTTCTGAATTTCTATTTATTTATTTATTTATTTTAGATAGAATGTTTATTTTATTTTTGTTGTACTATCATCAATGCCACCACAGTTGGAAAAAAATAGGAAAGAAATAATTTTGGGAAGAAGAAAATATGAAACCGTTGAATTCTGAGCTAAATTTCGATGTTTCCTACTTATGAGATTTATTTCCATCCTCATTTAGTTATTCTATATACATGTAATCGTAGAAGATGTGAAAATAGTATACATGCATTTGACTTTGAACGTCAAACAAAAGAACACGTAGGCAATAACATTTAAAAAAGGAGAGGAAAATGAGGAAGGGATCTGGAAGAAGCCACGTTAGTTGTAAAATGAAATCGAATTGATCACGTGGCTTCCTTCATCACACACACAAACATCTTCACGTAAAAAGATTCATCTCACATTATTGAAAACAAATGGCTCACAATATTTCACTCTTGAATGTTTTGTTTCTGGTAGTCGAGAGAGGTCGTATTCATTTTCGTATCGTGTTGGATCTTAGTTAACTTCATTGTGGCAGACCCATGATGACACCTTTTGGTCTTTTCTGTTTCCCTTTTACTGCTGCGTGCCCAAATCTCCTACGTGCCCAAATCTCCTACGTGCCCAAATCTCCTACGTGCACTGTCTTAGAACCGTAGTCAGTTCGATTAATTCAGTTAACCAAAAATCTCCTACGTGCCCAAATCTCCTTCATCACACACACAAATAGTATTCAGTTAACCAAACAACCAAGAAGTTTCTATAAGTCTAGAACACCAAAATAGATTAATTCATTTCCATGAAATAACCTCTATGTAATCAAACATTAAACAACAACTTTCGTTTATCTAGCACAATCAAACATTCAACTGAAACAAGTGCATTAAACATCTAACAATTCTAACACCAAATCCATTTGGTTCATCATGCAAGAGCTATACTAAGTTCATTCAAGCATTTCAATAAACACTTTCCAGATGTGAAATAGCTTATACTCTAGATGAGAATGATCAAATCTAATACACCACTAAAAATACTTAGCAAGCATAAAAACAAGTAGATATAACAATAAGCACCTTAACTCAAATTCTAATTACCCCAAATTTTTACCTAACTTAAGGATTCGAAAGGTATCTTCTCATTAATCTCCATAATAAACTTTAAACATGAAATTTCAAGACTAATCATGTTTAGAGAGTAAAATGAATACTAAATGTTGAAGAATAAAAAATAAATAGATAAAGATGACAAAAGTTTGATACTTCACCAATATAGCAATTATCTTGAGAAAGACAAAATATATATTAGGATTTTGGCTTAAACATATATACAAGCACTTAAAATTTGGGTCAATCGCTAAACGCTAACTAAATGCCATTCGCGCGA
>CAJHQP010008331.1:0-27564 GCA_905132765.1 Moricandia arvensis
AATATATGTTTTCTAAATTTCAAAAGTGTCAAGTAACTTCAACAATATCAAGTCATGTGGTTTAATGTGTCTTCTTATATCTTAAGATATACTTTTTAATTTTTTATGAAATTTAAAAATTGTAATTTTCACTTAAAATTTAAGTTTCCCCTATGAATTTTTATCCCGCTTCAGTTCCCTTCTTCCGAGAAGACGTCTCCAGAAGTTTTCTAAGAGAAGACTTAACTTTTTTCTAGTGAGATTTATGTATAGTTTGATCTTTGGTGAATTTGACTAAGTTTTTTTTGATAAGTCTTTTCTCTTAGTGATTGCGTCCCAAGGATGCTCTTTGGTTGCATGGGAATGGATAGATCCTTGCAAAGAACGAATCAGAGACTCAAGTTCTTCAAGGCGTGTGGATGAATTGGTGACACAAGAGGGGATGAATGATCTCTTGATACTCCTAGATGGAATGATTGGATATGACACACCAAACTAAACACCCTTAAGTCTCTGGATATGACACACCAGAACTCGGCACACTTCTTTTAGAGAGAGAGAGCCGTATAAGATGAATGATACTTGTATTGAAAAGGTGGATGATTACATAAGGGTGTAGAGAACCCTTTAAATAAGAAACCAGAGAACAAATCCTCTAGGGTTCGACATGAACCAAAAAAGGAAAGAACTAAAACTATAAGTCTATAATTTAAAAATGAAATAAAATGCAACTTCTCTTAGTCTTGCGACCGAGAATAGCACTTAGGTGAGTGTGTAGACAAGTTATGGCCTCGTTAAAAACCTTCCTCCTTGGAAAAACCTCGTGGGACAAAACCAAAAGCAAGGGAAAAGAGCACGCACCCCATGTCTTGCCTAGGACACTAACTCAGTTTTGGTGTAGAGATGGCTTGAATGGTGATCAAGACATCTCGGATCAAACCTTGTCCAAGACCTTCTTGTTGTGGATGTGAAGTGAGTAATCCAACAACATTCTCCTTTAGCTTCTTGACTCTGGAACGAGTCATGGGACCTTCAGGAATGGCTAGAGCATCTTCACCAAGTGGTTGATGCATTGTGGCTTCATGTGGCTCATCTAGACCCTCCTTGTCTTCCTTAGTGATCCGGGTCAATGATCACATCATATGTACTCTTAAAGGTTGCATGCTTGGTGCTTTCCATGATCACATCATCCCCTCCCTCTTCAAAAAGATTTGTCCTCAAATCTGTTTTACCTTGCAAGCCTCTTTGATAGGCATTGTTGCTGACTGGTTTGGATATGTAGAAGGCACTAATCCATTTAGTTCCTGATTCATTACTTAAACCTGACATGTTGAAACAAAGCAAGTTAGCACATGAAAGTTTATCAAAGAAGTAATAATCTTATCCCCAAATTGGTTTTTGCTCGGTTTTGGGTTGTGTGCTGCTTCTGGTGGTGCTTCTTTGATGAGGATGAAGCTAGTGACGTCCTGGTGCTTATCCTGATCCCAAATCAGGTGGCTTGAAACGCTTGTCTTCCACATGCTTGTTCTTTCTTCTTGTATGCTTCCAAGCTTCATCATAATCTGCCACATGGCTCTTTTGACAAAAAACAAGTGCATTATATCTGTGTAATTGATAAAAGAACTCTTGAAAACATGATCACTTACCTTAGCATGCTCACCTGGTCGCCATATATAGGATTGAGATGTTTTAAACTTAGAAAAGTTCAAAGATAGCCAATTACAGGGATCACCCGATTTGTAGAACCCATAACTCTTTCATATGAGAAGGTTTTGACTTGATTCCAATTCGACGTGAGCCCTGATGAGTTAAGTTTCCATGGCAGTCGAGTTTGATGGTTAACTCCTTGTGGTTGTTCAGATATGACCCTCGGACTGTCCCTATGTCAAGGCTGGCGGCTAGACAGTTTCCAAGGTTTGATTGTTGCTTCATCAACTTAACCAACAACCCATTCTTGATACTCTGATCATTATCATAGCTTCTCTTTTCCAAAATGGTAGATCTCAAAACAGTTTGACCTGTACTCACAGCAAGCAAATCAGGCTTCATGTTTTTCTTTGAGTTTAGATAGTTACCCCGGGTTGGTTTCTTTGGAGATTGTTGTAGGACTAAGTTCCTCTGGTGGTTTCTCTTTGATTTGAGAAGGAAACATGAGTTCTTCTCCTGCTCCAGTAATCACTTCACCATTGACTCTAGTGACTTCTTCATCTCCAATTACATTTTGATAATCTTTGCATTGGTACTGAAGTTGTTGCATATCTGGTGGCTTCCATATCTTGATATGGTCAAGATGCAAGTCCTTTTGATCAACTTCAAACTCCTTATGACCCCAACTTGTTCTAGCACGAACAGAGCACTCTCCAAAGGTGATAATCTTGTGGAAATATTCTCCAGGTCTCCACGAGTAGGTATGTAAGCTTCCAGCACAATCAGCTATAGGTTTCTCTTGGGAAAGATCCAAACCGGCATGTTTTGCAAACTAGCAAATATCTTGATGATCAGAAGGCCATTTTCTGTGTTGTCTGGTTTGTTGGATCCGTGACTGATTTGGCTTCATTCTCCAGTTGGTTTCATGGTGAAACTCTTGCTGAGCTGATACGTGCAACCCCTTTATCTTCAGAGGATGAGAAATCTACAAAATCAAATGTTGGTGCGGCTGAACTCTTCTTAATCTGTTTGATCTTGTCCTTCTGATTCCAGACCCTCTCCTCCCAGGCTCAAATACAACATGTCTCATATCCAAGTCGTGTCTTGATAGTTCCACTTCTCTTTTCTTGTACCAAACAAAAGGAGTGAACAGAAAAGTACCTAAGAAGGTCCTTTGGAAATCACATGGATCAAAGACAATTAGTTGATTCATTCTATGATCTCTCTGAGTTCCTTGGGTGTCTTCTCTGCTACTATGTGTTGTGTTAAAGGGACCATGACGTTCTGAACAGGCTGTTCTTCTTTATGAAAGATATGTGAGGTTACTTTGTCTTGATCTTCTTGGGTAGGCACAACTGGTGCTGGTTCTTGGTGTTGTGTTTCAATGGATGGACGTGTTGTGTTGGTCCGTTTGATTTGCTTCTCCACACCCATCATTACTTGTAACAATGCCTCCTTAACCTCTTCACTGAATAAACAGGATTGTTTATCTTCTTTAGATGGCTTAGAGACTGGTTCCTTTCCATCAAGGCTTTCAATCTTCTTCTCCCACTCAGCCTTGCCATGGAATGGGGGTATCTTGATCTTCAAACCAGCAAGCTCATCTCCCTGGTTCATCCTTCTCTTCTGGACACGCCTATGTCTTCTTGAGGATGAACTGAGGTGCTCATACTCATTGTCAGTCTCCTTATAACCATAATGTTCTTGGCGAGTTGTTTGGCGATTTGCTTGGTGTGCCGCTTGTGGTCTCTCTTCTCTCCTAGTCTCTTGGTTTGGTAAGTGACTAGTAGCTCTCCTTATGTCTTCTCTCAACTCTCTTCTGATGTCACTGAGGTTGGTCCTCAACATCTTGGTCATGGTTGCTACCATGTTTTGGTTAAGTTGAGCCGACATAGCCACCATGAGATACTTGTCCTTCCTGGCGAGTGAAGCTTCTTCTTCAGACTCGGTTTCCATGCTTCCTGCACGCAAAGGTAACCAAAATAACCAGTAAAAGGTTTCTAGGGAAGAAGACAAGCAAAAAGGAAAAAGAAAACAAGCAAAAAGGAAAAGCAAACAAGCTTACAATGCAAGACAAAAGTGAAAAGGAAATCGAATAGCAAAAAGGAAAAAGATTCAAGCAAAAAGGAAACACTTCTAAGCTTTTTCCTAATCACTCCTAAGGTTTTCTAGCACCCTAATAGCCTCAATATGCTCGTGTTCAAGGTTGATAAACAAGTTAAACACAAGAACAAAGTGATCGACAGAAGGGATACATGCGGCTAGGGTTTTTATCTCTCTAGGGTTTTCGCATGAAACCAAATAAGGAAAGTCCTATAATTCTTGTCTAAACTCTTATGCAGTCACGAGCAGCCCTAGTTTAGATGAGTTCTACTGCTTATTCAAAAGATAAAGATGAAACACGGATTGAACAAACAAAAGAAACAAGAAACAAAGGATAGCGAGTACTTCCCAACCAAAGTTGCTCTGATACCACCTGATGCGTCCCTAGGATGCTCTTTGGTTGATGGGAATGGATAGATCCTTGCAAGAACGAATCAGAGACTCAAGTTCTTCAAGGCGTGTGGATTGAATGGTGACACAAGAGGGATGAATGATCTCTTGATACTCCTAGATGAATGATTTGGATATGACACACCAAACTAAACACCCTTAAGTCTCTGGATATGACACACCAGAACTCGGCACACTTCTTTTAGAGAGAGAGAGCCGTATAAGATGAATGATACTTGTATTGAAAAGGTTGGATGATTACAAAAGGGTGTAGAGAACCCTTTAAATAAGAAACCAGAGACAAATCCTCTAGGGTTTCGACATGAACCAAAAAAGGAAAGAACTAAAACTATAGTCTATAAGTTTAAAATGAAATAAAATGCAACTTCTCTTAGTCTTGGACCGAGAATAGCACTTAGGTGATGTGTAGACAAGTTGTGGCCTCGTTAAAAACCTTCCTCCTGGAAAACCTCGTGGCACAAAACCAAAAGCAAGGAAAAGAGCACGCACCCCATGTCTTGCCTAGACACTAACTCAGTTTGGTGTAGAGATGGCTTGAATGGTGATCAAGACATCTCGGATCAAACCTTGTCCAAGACCTTCTTGTTGTGGATGTGAAGTGAGTAATCCAACAACATTCTCCTTTAGCTTCTTGACTCTGGAACGAGTCATGGGACCTTCAGGAATGGCTAGAGCATCCTCACCAAGTGGTTGATGCATTGTGGCTTCATGTGGCTCATCTAGACCCTCCTTGTCTTCCTTAGTGATCCGGTCCATGATCACATCATATGTACTCTTAAAGGTTGCATGTTTGGTGCTTTCCATGATCACATCACTTAGTTTGTAATAAATTTGACTAAATTTAAAAAATTTATATTATTTTAGGTAGTATGGTTAAAACAATTTTTGTTATGAAGTTCCAATAATATTAAGCACTTTTTTAAAAATAGAATAAAATACTGAAGACATCAACATATTTACTAATTGTTTTCATTAACATCTTTTGAAATTTATAAAATAATTCATAATTAAAAGAGTACACATAATAATCATTAAATATACCATAAACAAAAAATTATAAAATGATCATTAACATCTTCATGGGAGACTTATAGAAGAGTTCTCGAAGACTTCTGAAAACTTCCAGAAGTCTTCCAGGAAGTCTTCTAGAAGTCTTTTAGAAAGTCTTCCAAAAGTCCTTTATGAGTGTTCTGAAGTCTTCCACAAGGTTTCCAAAAGTCTTCCAAGAGTTTTCCCAAGTCCTAATGAGAGACTTCTGGAAGACTTGTGGAAGACTTGTGTAAGACTTGTGTAAGACTTGTGGAAGACTTGTGTAAGACTTCAAAAAGTCTTCCAAGAAGTCTTCTAGAGGTCTTCCAAGAAGTCCTCCAGAAGTCTTGCAGAGGTCTTTCAGGAAGTCTTGTACAGGTCTTCTAGGAAGTCTTCCAGAAATCTTCTAGGAAGTATTCGTGAAATTTTCTAGGAGTCTTCTAAAGTCTTCCACAAGTTTTCCAGAAGTCTTCCTGGAGTCTTCCCAAGTCTTCATGAGATACTTCTGGAAGACTTATAGAAGACTACTGGAAGACTTCTGGAAGACTACTGGAAGATTTCTGGAAGACTTGTGGAAGACTTCCAGGAAGTCTTATAGTGGTCTTCCAGGAAGTCTTCTAGTGGTCTTCCAGAAAGTCTTCCGAAGTCTTTCAGGATTCTTCCGAAATCTTGTAGAAGTATTCCGAAGTCTTCCAGAAGTTTTCCTAAGTCTTTCTAAATATTCTCTTCTTCTTCTTCTTCATATATAAAAAAAAAATATCAGATTCTTAAGCAAAGAATACTATCAAAAATAAAATAAGAATCAAAAGGTCAAACATTTATACTTGTTAATGTCTTTAGAGATTTCACCTACATAAAATGTTATGTTAGCTTGTTCTTCTTCCTACCAAAAATAAAAGGACACACCTTTAACCATTGAACACTATCACAAATACAAAATAGGAATAAAAAAGGTCATACATATAACCTTGTTACAATAAATTGAATATAAAACTTCTTAGAATCTAACATATAAAACACACCAAAAATACATATTCAAAATTTATAGATCTACCTTTAAATGAATGAAAGATGACAACCATGTAATGAAAAATCTGCAAAAACAAGATAAATTGGTGAGAATACATAAGAGAAAAAATGAGAATAAAGTTAGGTATTTTCAAGTCTAAAGAGATTAGAGAGAGGTTGAAGAATTTTAGAATGAGAAATATTACATTTTTATTGCAGCCATTTGAGAGGAAGAAAAAAAAATGTGTAAATTTTCTTTATATATGGAGACAAAAATCTCAATTAGGTTAAATATTTTCAGTATAGAAGACTCCCCAAATTATGAAGTATTCTGGAAGTCTTCCAAAACCCTATAATCTAATACATGAGAAGACTTCTAGAAGACTTCGCATTAAGCGGGAAGTCTTCTAGTGCATTATGAAATCTTCTGGAAGTCTTTCAAACCCCTATAATCTAATACATGGGAAGACTTCCGGAAGACTTCTAGAAGACTTCCGAAAAGACTTTGCATTAGGCGGGAAGTCTTCTAGGAAGTCTTCTAGGAAGTCTCCTAGTGCATTATCAAGTCTTCTAGAAGTCTTCCAAAACCATATAATCAAATAACTAACTAAATATAAAAAAGAACTTTATTAAGCCTAAAATCAACTTATAATGCGAGTAATATATACAAAAGTAAACATATATAGGTCAAAAAACAATTATTTAATTAAGTTAAGATTAAAAAAATCTAACTCTAAAAATACAAACAATAATACAACATATATTACCACAACCTAAACCAAAACTATCATGACTCAATCTACATTCACTCAACTATGTTAAAATAATTCAATTTCAGTATTTTTAAGTTCACATCATTTATTAATGTTTATAGTTACGTAATTTCAATTCTTCTTCATATAAATATTTTTTTATAAAATTTGTATATTATTTTTAATATTAAGTGTATGAGAAGACTTAGAAGTCTTGTGAGGCGA
This sequence comes from Moricandia arvensis, assembly GCA_905132765.1. Classification (NCBI taxonomy): domain Eukaryota; kingdom Viridiplantae; phylum Streptophyta; class Magnoliopsida; order Brassicales; family Brassicaceae; genus Moricandia; species Moricandia arvensis. The sequence continues at coordinate 7,155 of CAJHQP010008331.1, forward strand.
AAACGTTATAATGGTAAAATTGAATACATTTTTTTGTTCATAAGAAGTTTGTTGTAGTTTCAATAGCTTTTAGGGTTACTTTTGCATTTGTAATCAAGTTTTGAGTCAGTTTTAGCAATTTTCCCTATATTTATTCCCATTTTTAAAGTAAATTAATATTATATACAGAAAATGTAGATATCATTAATTTACTATAAGCTTGAATTCAATAAAATAATCAAATTTATGTCCCTCAAATATAAAATTTTAAATACTATACAAATATATTCATATAACTAAATTCGTAAATCCTAAATATACTAAAGTTTGGTTTATGATTAACAAAATGACAAATGACCATTTATATTTTTTTTCAAATATTCACACAAAACACACACACATATATATATATATATATATATATATATATATATATATATATATATATATATATTAGAAAAAAAAAGATAAATGATATTTCATTCCATTTCAAACAAGATTATTATCATATATGTATTTGTATTCAAATTGAATATTAAAATGAAAAAAAAGTATATGGATATTCGAGATAACAGAAATTCACATGATAGAAACAGATAATACATCATGAATTAATCAAAATTAAATTGTTTGAAAAAAAAGATTTATTCAAGAAACCCAAAATAAAAAGCAGTTGGAGTTAGAAAAGTTGTTCAACGTTCACAGAAAATGTTTGTCACAATTCCAATAAAAAGTGTTTAATTTTTCTTCAGTCAAAAGAACATTTCGATTGTAAGCCGACAAAAATCTCCGAGGCTTTTTGACGACATCAGTCACATCCTCATCTGTTCGTGTTCAAACGTCTGATTCCAAAAGTGACGAGAGAGAGGAAAAAGTAAAAGTAATATTATCATGACTAATTGCACTATATTCCAAGTTTAACCAAAACAAACAAGTATGATATAACACTAGTTTTTCATTAGTAAATGGCACAAGAGTTTATGTTAGAGAAATACCCTAAGATAGGGTTAAAAAAATTTTTTATCACAAAATAGATTTTAAGAAGGAAAATAACTAAATGATATTTTATTAAAAGTGTAAATATACATTTATATCTTTTTGATTAACTAATTTGGACTTATGGTTTAAAGTTATGAAATGAGGTTTTGGAGGTGAGGTCTAAAATTAAAAAAAATATTAAAAAAAATCAAAATAAAAAAGATCTATTTTAGTCATTTTTTCTTTGAAATCTATTTTTATGACAAAAAACTTTAAAAATGTTTATTTGAGAAATTTGCCTTTTATGTTATAGATTACGTTCATAATTTTATTATCTTGCTCCAATAATAAAGAAAATATTTTGATTACATATGGTTTATTAATGGCCATTTTATACTCATGATTTCAAAATGATGCATATTTTAGATTTTCACACATATAAAATAAATGTATTAAATTTTATTATTAAATGCATAATTTTTGTGGCTATTTATTTCTCATATTTTTAAACCAATAAAAATTTAATAAATTTAATAAATTTTCTGAAATTTAAAATTAATCATTATTAGTTGTTAAAAATACATTGAAAATATATATATATATATATATATATATATATATATCTTTCAAATAAATATTTTCTAAAATATGTTTTTTAGGAAAGGGAAGGAATTAGTAATTATTACGAGTATTTCTATCCTATTCTCAAATTAGAAACTACTACTTCATACAGTGATTAAAATTTTCATACAAATATTTATTTTTAAATATACTTTTTAGAAAATTATATCTTATTTTCAGATACAGCTTATGGGTGTATTCAATCCAAAGTTTGAGGTGATTTGATTTTTAATGATTTCTTAGATAATTTCAATGAATTGGAGAATTAAAGTGATTTTTGTTAAACCAATCTAGAATATCACCTAATACATGAGATTTAAATTATTATTTTTTAACTAACAAACTCCACCCAAAAACTCTAAGATCACTTGAAACTTTAAGATTCCACAACTTAAAATATTTTCAATATCAGTGAATTTCAAATTACTTTATGAAATGTCAAATTCAATAACAGTTGATTTAAATGAGTTTTTAAAATGCATGTTCAAAACAACATTAGATTTACCATTTTAATACAAATCACTTCAAACTCTCAGTTGAATACACCCTCTAAAGATTATTCTTACTATTATTTATGTAGGAGATAGAAAAATGAACGTTTTCCACAATAGATATTTATGTATGAGGTAGCAAAATGACTATTGAGAGTTTGCCCTAGCCGTAAGACTTCTCAGACCCAGATATCGAGGTAGCTTCGACGGTTCTGCATCATGACATGGCGGCTCGCTGGCGTAGAGCATGTGTCTCTTCCTTTTTCTTCTTCTCAATCTCTATTTTTTCTTGGTTACTCTATTCGTTTTCTCTCACTTAGTCATGCTGCATTGTCGTCATGTTTGGTACATCTCCAGACATATGCATGTGATTTCACCGGATCTGCTCTATTCTTCGGTGAATCTTGTAATGCTCGCTCAAGCTTCACTCTTGTTCACCGAGTCATCTCCCACCGGGTCTTTGTGTCTCTCGGCCGTCACGCTTCTCAACACCAACAACTGTCGAATCTGCGAGTCTTTTGGCCGGGTTTACTCAGTCTGTGTGTGAGTGCACTAGAGATGTTTAGTTCTTCTCTGCTTCCACTCCGTCACCTCTACTATGTATCTCCTTTCATCTTGTTCGATCACTCTTGAATGACGAGTCACCTCTCTGATGTGCTGCATAGTTGATATGTTGTATTTTTGACACATTGTATATAAGTTTTATCACTTGTTTTCATGGTTTTGTCGAGTCTTTCTAGTACATTTCGGGTCATTTCAGGTCCGAAGTAGGTATGGAGGTCAATTAAGAAATATATGAAGAAAAGAGTCAGAATTAGTGCTTCCCGCGCAAAACTGAACAGAGCAACCTGATGGGTGCTCCCGAAGCAGAACAACCTCTAGACTGCTCTCGATATTTAAGGAACCAAGATATTGTTTTGGGATTTGCCTTCGTTTTCCTATCTTTTTGATCCCACCCGCCAAAGGCCTCCATATATACTCTTTTCCTTTTCCTTTAACCCGCACCTCAGTTTTTAAGCAAGAAATACTTCGAGAGCTTTTGTTTTTACTTGGCGATTTGTTACTTGTAAGGGAGACAACTTCATCTCTCTCTCACCTTCAAGAAGATCATTCTGAACCCTCTTTTTATAATTATTAATCACATGCAGTATTAATCAGAATGAATGTCTATGTTCTCTTGTGTTATGGCTGAGTAGTCGGCTAGCTTAGTCTAGAGTTTTAGGGTGTCGGATCCGTGAGATAAACATAGATAAGTATAATTCGATTGTTTTCATTCATAATTGTTCTTATTGCTTGCATTGAATTGATCACTTGATGCAGGAACACATGCTTGATCTATTCATTAACCGTGAGATAGGTTGCTAGATCGGTTATGAATGAGCATTGCATCCCTAGTCAGCGAAAGTAGATTTTAGCGTGTTATGTGAACTAATCAGATCTGATAATTAATGTTTATTATCGAGTCTAAATCCAAACGAGAGTTTAGGTGTTTAGATCGATTGATAAAAGGTGAAATGCCATGAGAGTGGGTTGAACTACTTCGCGTGTTTCGAGTTCTAGATTAGGGCTTCATAGAACTTGAATAATTGTTTTGCTCACAGTGTTTGACACCCGACAAATGACTCTAGTCTAGCGCTCTTAGTCATCTGAAAACCTTCAAACCAAAAATGTTACTTGTTCTTTACGATTTCTTAGTTTTGGATCTTTGATTGTTTAAGCTTGATATTGATCCCAATAAAAGTAAAGTGTAAACTGGTCCTCTGAAATTGAATCGAAACATATTACAACAACATTGTTAATTTGACAATAGCAAAGATCCAATTTTTGTGTATCAAGTTTTGGCGCCGTTGCGACATGAACCAGCTTTTTACCTTTATTTTTCAGTTATATATTTAGTTTAAAACCTCTAACTTGCTATATCCTATTTGTTGCAGCTATTTTTCCAGGTGCATAACCAGTAGACATACTCCGAGAAATGGACAAGGAAAATGGTTACACTTAGCAACTAGGAGCTAGCAAGGTTAGAAAAAACAAACCGTCAACAACCAAGACCGACTAACGCCACAATAGGTGACTATGACAATCCAGAGCAACTCACTCTTACGATGCAACAAATGCAGAAACAAATGCAGCAGATGCAACAAACCATTCATGCACAACAACAAGCTGCACAACATCAACAGTAGGAGCAAGATGCTCCAATCGGGAAGAGAAACCTTTCGTGTAAGTTCTCTACTACGCGCTTTGATATCACTCCACCACCCGACACTCGGAAATACTATGAGATCAAGCCTGCTTTGATCACTCTTGTGCAGATAAAGATGTTCAATGGTCTCCCGACAGAAATTCCAATGGAACATATTGAGAGCTTTTGAAAAAGTCTGCAGCTTTACTCGCGTGAATGGAGTAACACTAGACTACATCAAGTGCACACCTATTTCTATTCTCTATTGATGGAAAGACTGCACAGTGGTTAAATTCTCTCCCTACCGGATCTCTTACTTTGTGGGAACAGGTCCGATCAGCACTCCTAAGTCATTTCTACAAGAAGGCTAAGACAACCTCCTTAATGAACAAGATATCTTCTTTCAAGCATCTCACTGATGAGGCTTTTTGCGACGCATGGGAGCGCTTCAATGACTACCGCTTAAAATGCCCCCATCATAGGTTTAGGCATTTTTTATGATAGAGTTGACTGAAGTTTTGGTATGCTCTCAATTCCGCGAGCAATGGAGATTTCATGACCCAAGCAACTGAAGGAGCATTTGAGATGATAGAGAACATGCAGATAGATCTTCCAAAATAGGAAACTGAACGCTCTAAAAAGGTGAACAATATTGATACTCATAAGATAGAAGACTTGCCAGCCAAGGTTGATCAACTGCTCAAGAACAACAAAGGTCAAGTTTTTGTCATGGAGGAAGCTATTCCTGAGCAATGCACTCATGACGCTGAATCAGAGACAAAAACACCAGAAGAGGATCAACAAGAGGTTAGCTACATAAATGGTCAAGGATGTTAGTTCAAGAATTACCACCCGAACCCCAACGTTAAGAACAACCAACATATGTTTTCTTACAAGAACAACAATGCAGAAAATCCTACCGATAAAACGCAAAACAACCAGGCACACGAAACGAGTTATCAGAAAGGTTACCCCCAGAATTATCAGGAAAAAAAAACTATATCTTTAGCCAGACACAGAACCAGTATCAGAATCAGAAACATCAGAACAACACGCAGGCTGCTCCAGCTACCGGCGAGCAGTCCACAAGATGAGTTGAAGGGTTTGGGTATGTTGATGCAACAGCTGTTGCAAGGTCAGCAGATTCAGGGCAAGGCGTTTAATCAGGTAAACACACACATCAACACAAGGATGGACAACATGTTCACTGAGCTAAACTCCAAGTACGATGTTGTTGCGAGTCACGTAAGAAAGATGGACATTCATATTGCTCAAACAGCCGAGAGTATCAAAAGGCAGCAAGGGACGCTTCTTGGGAAAGCCGATAAAATCCTAAGGATTGAAATGCAGTTGAGCTGAGAAGTGGAAGACAACTCGCAAAGCCTGTTCCTAAAAAGTTCACTACGGCAGAGAAGGGAAACATAAAGAGTCAGAGCAACCTATACCTGAGGATGCTCCTGAAGAAGAGAAGTTGATGCATAATAGCCTGTTGAAACTGATAATGTCGTTCCTACAGCACCCACTGAAACCGTTCATGTTTGAGTTTACACACCTAAGGTGCCATACCCTATTCCAGCAAAGAAATCTCAAAAGGATCGCGAGGAGATGAAGTGCAAGAAGATTCTTGAGGACTGGACAATCAAGTTACCCTTGATTGATGTGATTCATATGATATCTTCTATGCGCAGTTTGATGAAGGTATTGGTCTCAGGGAAGATATCAGGAGACAGCGATGTCATGATTGTTTCCAAGGAATGTAGTTCAGTACTCTAGAAAAAAAGTGGTCAAGAGGCTGGGTGATCCCGGAAAATATGTCCTCTTAATCCAGATTGGGAAAATTATATTTGAATTCTTTTCTGTGGGATCTTGGCTCAAGTGTAAACCTCATACCTTACTTTGTGGCAAAGATTTGGGTTTCACATACTTCAAACCGAACAGGATTTCCTTGGTGCTTGCATACAGATCAGCAAGCTCCCGATAGGTATTCTCAAAGATTTACATGTCCAGATTGGAAACACCATGGTTCCAAATGATTTTGTGGTTCGGGAAATTGATGAAGAGCCAAAATACCTGCTCATTTTCGGCCATCCTTTTCTAAGCACAGTTGGTGCAATCATTGATGTAAGAAACGGGAGGATCAATCTCCAGTTGGGATAGATCATGATGAAGTTTGAGATGTATAAGCTGCTTAAGAAACCGATGTTGGACGGATAGACTTTCACAGTGGATGGAACATTAGTACCTAGAGAAGGAATGATAGATGAAATCTTAGCGGATGATCCATTGGAAGTTGCCTTAATCAGAGCCGAAGCTGAGCATAATGTTTTCAATGTAGACGCCGATGGGTATGCAGAGATTCTTGACTCTAGGAAATGCATGGAGAAGATGGTCGCTTACTTGAGTCTAGGGGAGAAGAGCGATAATGTTAAACCAGTTGGAGCGACTGCTTCGAAACGAGCAAACACTTCAGTAAAAATGCTCGACGATTCATGGAGAGAGTTCAAGACTCCAAAGATTGAACTCAAGTCCCTACCCACAGGACTCACGTATGCGTTTCTTGGAACCAATTCCACATACCATGTTATTGTCAACTCTGAACTTAATAATGTGGAAACTGCTAAACTTTTGTGTGAGCTGAGGAAATATTGCAAGGCAGTAGGATATTCACTAGCTGATATTCATGGTATTTCACCTAAATTTTGCATGCACAGAATATATCTAGAAGATGGAATCGATGACTTCTGTAGAGAATAAGAAGAGGTTAAACCTGAATCTAAAGATATTGTAAAGAAAGAGATAATTAAACTTCTAGAGGGTAATGTAAACTAGGACTATAACTGGCTATCGCATGTGCATTGATTTCCGAAAATTAAAAGCTGCAACTTTCAAGGATCACTTTCCACTTGCATTCATTTATCAAATGCTTGAAATATTGGCTAATCACCCGTATTATTGTTTTTTAGATGGTTACTCAAGTTTCTTTCAGACACCCATCCATCCAGACGATCAGGAAAAGACGACGTTTACATGTCCTTATGGCACATTCACCTTGGGGAGAATGGCATTCAGCCTGTGCAATGCTCCATCGACATTCCAGCATTGCATGATGTCTATCTTTACTGATTTGGTTGAGGATATAATGGAATTTTCATCGATGATTTCAGTTTCTATGAAAGCTCTTTTTTTCTGTTTCTCTCTCAAATTTATGCAGGGTGTTGCAGCAACGTGAAGAGAAACACTTGGCGCTCAACTGGGAAAAGTGCCACTTCATGGTAAGGGATGGAATCGTGCTCTTTCACAAGATCTCAGAGAAAGAGGATCGAGGAAGAAAAGGCAAAGATTGAGGTGATTATGACTTTGCAGCCACCAAATTCACTCAAGGGAATCAGAAGTTTCCTGGGACATGCTCGTTTTTACCGGAGGTTCATCAAAGACTTCTCAAAAATCGCAAGACCACTTACTAGACTGCTCTGCAAGGAGACCAAGTTCGAGTTCAATAACGATTGTTTGGCTGCGTTCCACACAATCACGGGAGCCCTCATGAATGCACCGATTATGAAACCTCTAGATTGGGATATTGCATTGAGGATCATGATTGATGCAAGTGATATCGCAGTTGGGTGTAGTGTTGGGTCAGAGAAAAGACAAGAAGCTGCATGTGATCAACTATGGGAGCAGGACCCCAGATGAAGCATAGTGTCATTACGCCACAACTGAGAAAGAGCTGTTGGCAATTGTCTTTGCCTTTGAGAAATTCAGGTCTTCTTTGGTAGGTTCTAAGGTGGTAGTACACACTTATCACACAGCTTTGAGATACATGTTGACAAAGAATGATTCTAAGCCGCAGTTGTGACTATGGATTCTCCTGCTCTAGGAATTCGACTTTGATATCAAGGACAAGCAAGGGATCGAGAATGGAGTTGCAGACTACCTGTCCAGGATGAAGGTCAATGAGGAAACATCTCATGACGATAGTCTTCCAATAGAGCATGTTTACTCGATCGATTTAGGAAGCATAGTGTTGGGGTTAAAAATGGTAATCTCAAAATCAATGTCTAGGATCACATATCTTAAGGAAAACCTTCTTGGAATAATTTCAGGATAGGTCCTAAGTAAGAAACCCCGGAGCAAAGGCCGCGTTGGAAACACGAACTATGGCAAGTTGGATCAACCAACCCGACTCGCCCGATGGCGAGCTGGATGCACCACATCCAACTCGTCATCAGGCAAGTTGGATCGACCATTCCAACTCACCATCAGGCAAGTTGGATCAGACAATCTGGATCATCCAAGTCGAACCAGTGCCTCTTTGAACCTCGATCACACTTGTTTCATCTCGATTGAAGTAATTGTTGGAACTTTAAAATAAAAATAAAAAAGCAAAGACTCGTTTCTCGTATGAACTCAATTTGATCGTATAAAACGGTAACGGCTGACTTAACACCAAAATTTCCTAAACTATACGAGTAATTTGAATTACTTGTGAAACTAACTTCGTGCCAAAGGTTTATTCTTAGAGAAATCGTATAAACGCTTAAAGTCAAGAAAGGGCCCAAAACGACCCAAAACGCGACTAAGAGCCCACTTACGATTTCAGACAAAATTGAGCCCAAAGTAACCATGACGGTCTATCCATTATTTGCAGGAAGTGACAAATGTCAAGCTTTAACAGATAAATAGGAAGATCGGGAAAAATGGAATATTTCCGCGAAGCGATAAACTCGACCTAGGGGCAAAAACGAAAGGACGACCGACCTAGAAGGCCTATATAAGGGAAACTAAAGCAAGAAGCGCTGGGATCCAAAGATTGAGAATTAGAGAATTCTTGTTAGCTGAGAAGAACTTAAAACTTAGGTGGCCAGACTACCAAGGTTATACTTAGAATGTTTTTTCGCTTTTGTTCTACGATTCTCTTTGTTAGCAATTCTCTATTCATCTTGTTTTCGGTGAAATCTTGTAAGCTCTGTTATCATCAATCTATAAAACGCATCCGCGCAACTTACCACCGATATTATGCTATCTTTGTCTTTTTCGTATTCATTTGCTTACGCAGATAATCTGAATCATCTAGGAAAATTAGGGTTTCCTGTCTTTCCTTATTTTATGGAAATGGACAGTGCGAATTTCGGTTCCCACAGTTTAGCGCTAGAAGGAGGAGGGATCAGATTCTCTAACTCAAAAGATCACCGAACGATAAAGAAACAATTTTCCTAACCTAACGGGCAGTGACGTCATCTCCTTCAAGGAAAGAGCAACGGCCAATCAGGCCAAACCTCGTAACGATCTCCTTGTCATCGAGTTGGTGATCCAGAATATTGATGTCGCAAGGATATTATTCGACACTGGAAGCTCGACTGATATCATCTTCAACACCCTAGAGAGAATGGAAATCAATCTATCCAAAATCATTGAAAACCCAAGCCCGCTTGTATGACTCTCAGGGGAAGCTACTATGACTCTTGGGACAATTAACCTCACGATTAAGGCGGGAGCATAACAAAAGTTGCGGAATTTCTAGTCATTAATAGACCCACATCGTACAACGCGACCATGGTACTCTATGGATAAACTTGATGCAAGAAGTTCCATCGACTTACCACATGTGCCTTAAGTTTCCAGCTCCTCAGTGAATATAAACAATCTGGGGAGATCATAAGGTTTCGCTGCACAGTTAAAACGGAAAAAAAATCGTCAACAGAAAATTCTCCTAGCAGGAAAAAGAAATCGTCTTTCGTAGAAAACGCCCTGGAACAAGATGAAACAGAAATGTTCTGGCAATTACGAAAGTTCGAAGCTCTGGAAGAAAAACTTGCACCGACATGCGAGTTGGTTGTCTCGGTATGCCTTGACGAGGCTTTCCTGGAACGTTGTGTCAAAAATCGGTTCTAACCTCTAAGAGACTCTCAAACAGAGCTTGTTGCCTGCTTAAAATGAACCTTTACACATTCGCCTGAGCCGTAGAAGACATGCCAGGGATTGAGATCAACGTAACATGTCATGAACTCAACGTCGATCCGCCTTTTAAACCATCAAACCAAAAAATTCTCAAGGTCAGACCAATTACGGAGGTCAGATACCCAGACTAGCTCGCTAACCCCGTTGTCGTCAAAAGAAAAACGGAAAGTGGTGACTCTGAGTCGATTTTACCGATCTCAATAAAGCTTGTCTTAAAGACAAATTTCCACTGCAACACATCGAGCATCTAGTAGAAGCAACTGACACAAATAAGCTCATGTCTTTCTTGGATGCCTTCTCGGGTTATAATAACATCATGATGAATCCAGACGATCGTGAGAAAACTGCGTTCATCAAATATCTCCGCACATATTGGTATAGAGTAATGCCATTCGGTCTGAAAAACGCAGGAGTCACCTACAAACGACTCGTTAACCGTATGTTTTCCGAACAACTAGGAAAAACTATGGAGGTTTACATTGATGATATGTTCGTTAAATCACACGAGGAAAAAGACCATGTCGTCCCATTTACAGGAATGCTTTGAGAGATTGAACCTGCATAACACTAAGCTAAACCCAGAAAAATGCAGATTTATGTCGCATTCGGGAATTCCTCGGATATCTCATTACATATCGAATGATTAAAGCGAACCCAAAAAAATCAATGCATTGACCGAAATGGCTCCCAAAGAACGAAGTGCAGAGATTAACCGGAAGAGTTGCAACATTCAACTGTTTCATATCCCGATCAAATGATAAGTGTCACCTTTTACGACACTTTCAAAGGGAACAAAAAAATCGAGTGGACTGAAGAATGCGAGAAAGTTTTTAAACAGTTAAAACATTACTTGAACCACTCCTCCAGTTTTTCGCCAAAACAATGGAAGGAGAAACATTATTCATGTATATCGCGGTGTCAGCGACAGCCGTAAGTGGCTTCCTCATCAAGAGAAGAACGCGGAGAGCAAAAACCAATTTTTACGTAAGTAAAACTTTGTTAGACACCAAAAAAACGATACCGCTAATGGAAAAAATTAACACTTGCAGTAGTAATGGCGGCCCGGAAATTGAGACCATAATTCCAGTCACACGCAATCGTATCCTCAACAAATTCTCGCTTGAACATTTCTACATATCCCAGTAAATCAGGAAGATTAGCCAAAATGGGCAGTTGAACTAAGCAAATATGACATTGAGATCGGACGAGAACGAGTGCCAAGTCGCAAGTCCTTGCTGATTTCTTGGTCGAACTTCCAATGGAGGGTGCATTAAACCAACAAAAAAATTCGACATGGGATCTCCACGTCGATGGATCCTCATCCAAACAAGGATCAGGAATCGGAATTTGGCTAACTTCACAAACCGGAGAAGTGTTGGAACAATCCCTTCGTTTGGTCTTTCACACCTCAAACAATGAATATGAATGCGAAGCACTTATTGCCGGATTACGATTAGCTCTCGGGCATAAAATACACAAAGTCCACACCAACTATGATTCCCAACTTGTTGTGAACCAGGTCAGCGGGTGATTAAGAAGCTAGGAATGAAAGAATGGACTCGTACCTGAAACTTGTTTGAGATCTTGACCAAGACTTCAACCAATTCGCACTCACGCGGATCCTCGCACGGAAAACAAGTCGGCTGATGCTTTGGCGGCCCTGGAATCAAGCTCTGATCCAGGAATTAGACGAGTAATCCCCGTAGAATTTATCGAACATCCAAGCATCGGACCACCGGTCATTGTAAACTTAATCAATCCCCAGGATGACGATATCGACAAACTCAACGACCAACCTGAAGAAACATAGAACGATCCGAATACGGCTGTGACAAACCATGGTGGAAACAATCCGAGCGTACATCCCCGACGGAACCTTCCTACAGAAAAATGAGCAGCCCGGGAAATCAAAAGCCAGGTCGTACGGTTCAACTTAATGGATGGAGAGGTCTACAAATGGAGAGTCTATGGACTGCTCATGACATGTGTAGAAGGGGAAAAGCTCGAAAGGTCATGGAAGAAGTCCAGTCAGGATCTTTCATAAATCACTCTTGCGGAAGATCCCTCGCAATTAAGATAAAATGCCACGATCACTATTGGCCAAGAATGGTTCAGGATTCCAAGAAACTCGCGCGGAAATGCGAGAAATGCCAGAGACATGCACCAACAATCTGCAGACCGCGGAGGTCCTCTCTTCCATTTCGTCGGCCTATCCCTTCATGCAGTGGTCAATGGATATCTTTGGTCCCTTGCATAACTCGAAGAAAAAATGGTTTCTGCTATTCCTAACAGACTTTTTCTCAAAATGGGTGGAAGCAGAATATTACGCAAGCATTAAAGACGCTCAAGTCAAAAGCGTTGTCTAGAAAAATATCATCTGCAGACATGGAGTCCCGGTATGAGATCGTAACGGACAACGGATCTCAGTTTATTTTAACTAGATTTGAGGTGTTTTCCAAAACATTGAAGATACAATTGACCAAATCAACTCCCAGATATTCGCAAGGAAACAGCCAAGCCAAAACCGTCAACAAAACTTTCCTAGACGGCCTCAAGAAACGTTTAGATGCCAAAAAAGGTCGTTGGGCAAAGGAACTTGAAGGAGTCCTTTTGTCCCATCGAACCACACCAAGACGGGAAATGGGAGAAACTCCTTTTGACCTTGTCTATGGGACAAAATGCATGATCCCAGCCGAAGTCGAATTTCCCAGAGTACGAAGGAGGATGCTTCCCAAACGGGAAAACCTTAACAGCTCGATGTTATTGGACGATATCGACCTCATCAACGAGCGTGGGGATCAAGCACTCATACGAATCCAAAATTACCAATAAGCTGCCGCGAAATACTACAACTCAAACATTTGATAATGTAGGTTCAGAGAAGGCGATCTAGTTCTACGCAAAGTTTTCCAAAACGTAAGAACCAGCGATCGTACTCGTACAACGCTTCAGTCCACAAACATTTTATCGCAAAATGAGGCATAAGAAAAACTCAACCTTCGACATAGCAAGATGTTGCCAACTATCGAGGAACTGTTTTTGATAAAACTTTCCAAACGGAACCCTCATCTCAAAAACACCTTCTCAAAAACGTAGCCTTCGCGAAGACTCAGAAATGGTAATATCTATCTATATGTTTGTTTCTGATCAGAACAAACTCTCAACATCCTAAACAAACTAAGCCATCTTGTAGACATAGCTCTCACACATCCGTCACAAGGATAATAGCGCAATAAAAGAAATCCAAAATTTTTGTCAGCATTTCCAGAAGACTTAAAAATTTTCTTCGGAGAACCTATCACAAAATTTAAATCTATTCAAAATCAGGTTAAAATCAAGAATGGTAACACGGAAGCCGATTAGTCATCGCAAACCTAAAACCGAGAGTAAACCTAGGTCTTTCCCTAAACCCAACACACTGGTCTCTAACATCTCTAGTCATAGTATAAAATCAGTACAAGATCCCAAGACTCTTTTCTAATATTTGGATGCCCACATAAATCTCACAAAGTCAACTTTTGCAAAAACCCTCGAAATGGACCACGAATATAACAATTCGCTCATGGGTCAGATAAGAGATGACAACTCGTAGTCTCTTTCTTCACTCCCACAAGTACTCATACGCTCTTAAAATGCAAAATGAAATTAATTTAAAGCCGCAAAGCGGTGGGGATTCAAAGTCATAGTCGGCCAGTCCCAAAATAAAAATACGACCACACGTGGCCGGAACAAATATAACCATAACATAAAAATGACAAAAATCTTGAACAAGACTACAACCTCACTCATCCTCCAAACACGGGACCTCATCTTCACCCATCACCTTGTCCAAATCTGGGGCCGCGCCGCCTCCACCTTCTTCGACCATGAGATCTTGCTTGTTTGGGTTATTCGTGCACGACGAAATAGTACATTCGGACTTCAGGTCAGCAAGGGTCAGATCACCCTCCACATCCGCTAACTCCTCTTTACAAATGGAGAAATTAGCCTCCTCGGCCCGTGGAGATGGGGGTACTTAGCCCTGAAATAACCGAATCTCTTACATCCCCTCTTTGATGGACGCCAGAGCCAGGTCTCGATTGCAAACCATCACAAGGGAGTCAAGGGAATTGGATATCCTTGTAAAATGAGCCGGAAACTCGGTACGAAGAGCATCTTTAACTTTTCATCCCAAAACTCGTTAACCCTGCTTCACTCTGAAGCTGTCACTGAAGTCGACGCTCTCTGAAGCCTTAGTCTTTCTGGCCTGTTTAGCCTTAACCAAAGAACTAACATTCTTCCCAAGACCGCACTCGAGCTCACCAATCCGAACCTCAAACTGAGACCTTTCAAGAGAATGAGAGTCCTTGATAACTTTTAACCTCGCCTCGAGCTGTGATGACTTATCCCGCGACTACGCTAACTCTTTTGTAAGATGTTCGACCTCTGATCCGCAATCATTGATCATCCCATCGATCAAAGACACAAACTGCGAAACAAGATTGAGATCAGAAAACGACCAACGTACTCACAAAGAAACACTCTTGAAACAAACCTTGGCACGATCTTGTGCCATCAGACCCGAACCGAACGCTCCTGATGACAAAGGACCAGCCTCGACACCCTTGGTGCATCTCCTCTTCTTAGTCGCGTCGAGATTAGCGCATAGTCTTTGAGACCCCTCAAAGCAGTAGTCGGAGCGGCTATGGGAGCGTGCAGTCCCAAAACAATCTCTCTTGGTAGGAGGAGGAGGCATCGACTTACGAGCTGGGTCGGATTACGCGACAGTAATTCGAGTTGTAGACAAACCCGACGTTTGGGATACGGCCCTCAAAGATGGGTACAACCGTAATGGTCGCCCCTTCATCAGAAGTAGCGTGGTGCAGGGGCGCTTCCTCGACTAGGGAAGCCAAGGCGTCAGCCGGAGTAGTGAGATTCAGTGGGAAAACATGCGTTTTTATGACCACTGTTATTGCAATCCGTCTCATCCTGAAAGGAGAGGAACTCCTCAAATGAGCCGTAATGGTTCCCGGAAACAGGAGAGTCTACATGCTCGCATGAAGGGCCTTTCTTGTCTCAGCATCACAACTTTTTCGGACTGCTACAAGAAGAAGACATCTTTGCGAAAGGATATTTTAAGAAAGAAGGCATAGGAAAAACTTAGAAAGTTGAGAAGGTATGAAGTGAATGGATGGAAGGGTGTCCAATACTTATAAGAAAGTAAGAGTGAGATACTTCTCTACATTAAATAATCGACAAAAGTATTTCGGGGAAAGTCATTCCTGGTCATAGATTCTGATTAATAACATCACTCGCTCGTAAGAATCGCGCCCGAAGCTTACGAGCTGGGGAGCTAACTGTTGGGGTCAAAAATATGTAATCTCAAAATTAACGTCTAGGATCACATCTCTTAAGGAAAACCTTCTTGGAATAATTTTAGGAAGGTCCTAATTAAGAAATTTCCCGAACAACGGCCAGCGTCGGAAACACAAACCAATGCCCAAGTTTGGATCAACCAATATGGCACTTCGCCCGTTGGTGAGCTGGATGCAACCACATGCCAACTCGCCATCAGGAGGAGTTAGATGCAGGCCAATCTGGATGCAGGCCCCCACTGTAAATCCAGTGCCTCTTTTACATCGATCCACACTTGTTTCATCTCGATTGAAGTTACCGTTGTAACTTAACGATAAAAACCGCAAAGAGTCATTTTCGTATTAACTCATATTGTTCGTATAAAAACGGGGGTTGACTGAGTTGACTTAACAAAAAAGATTCCTAAACTATAGCGGAGTAATTTGAATTACTTGTGAAACGTAACATCATAAGCCTAAAGGTTTTTCTCGGAGAAAATGCTATTAAAGTAAAAGCTTAAGCTCAAGAAATGCGCCTGAACTGGCCTAAAATCGCGCGCTAAGAACCACTTATGATTTGGCACGAAATTGAGGCGCCGAAGGTTCAGGGCTATAACAGTCTATACCATTATCAGCAGAAGAGATAATATTTCAAATTTCAACAGATACTGAATCGGAGATCAGGAAAATGGTAATATTTCCGCAAAGCGATAAACTCGACCTAGGGCAAAAAAGGAAAGGACGACCGACCTAGAAGTCATATATAAGGGAAACTAAAGCAAGAAGCAGTGGATCCAGAGATTGAGACTTAGAGAATTCTTGTTAGCTTAGAAAAACTTAGAACTTAGGTGGCCGGACTAGCAAAGGTTATACTTAGAACGTTTTCCGCTTACGTTATACGATTCTCTTTGTTAACAGTTCTCTATCATCTTGTTTTCGGTAAAATCTTGTAAGCTCTGTTCTCATCAATCAATAAAATGCATCCGCGCAAACTTACCATCAATATTATGTTGTCTTTGTCGTTTTTCGTATTCGTGTATTTACGCGGATCCTCTAGGAAATTTAGGGTTTCCTAACTTTCCTTATTTTACAAAAATAGATAGTGGCGAATTTCGGGCGTCCCACACATAGCATGGTGCACAGCAATCCGCGCAGGACTGCTCTAGCAATCAAGAACACTTTGTTGATGAGATAAAAAATAGGTACCTGAACCTTCTATGGTTTGCTGAGATCAGCGAACTACTTAACTGCTATATAAAAAAACATGAAGTTAGGCTGGTAACTGAGATGAGGAAGTCTTAAAGTGTGCTAAACACTACATTTTGGGATAGAACCATACTTGTACCGACATTGTGTATAAGATGGAGTATCAGAAGTGTGTAAGCTGAAACCAAATTCTAAGGATCCTTTATCAGCGGCCTACGACTCTTCTTATGCAGGCCATTACGCAACTTTCAAGACTGTCTCTGTTAGATACTTCAGCTGGTTTTGGTGCGCCAAGCGATGTTCCTGATCGCTTGATACGTGCTCAATTACCCTATAGAGCTACTGATTACACTCTCAAATAAGAGCGTTCAGTTGTAGCTACTCAAATCCATAGAGAGTAGACACACAATAGATTGATAATCAACTTAGTTATGCTAGGCAATTAAATAACTTTTAATAGAACTAGTAATCATGAATGAGTTGGTTGTAAGCAATTAAGGAAATAGCTAGATCTTGGGTTTTCAAGTAGTGATTAGAATGGATAGAAGCCAAAGTGTTTCCATGCATAGAGACACCATTAATAAGTAAAGATATGCAAATTATATATGTTTATGGCTAAGCTCATAATCTCAAAACTCTCGTGTGTGAATTCGAACATGCACGCGTCGATCGATGGTATATGCAAACATACATCGATCTATGCGCTTTTTAGTCTAGCATTAAAACGATAGATTCAATAAGTTCACTTAGAATTACTAAAACTAATCTCATAGATTATCCCTAAGCAACTTAAGCTCAAGAGTTAATCCTATCGTAACGATCCTATTCTCGCAAAATATCAATATCCTAATATCAAGTTCTAGTTAGCAACTCAAAAAACACAAGCAAAAGCACAATACTGATGATAGATACTAATAAATCACTCAGCAGTTCTATTCTTGGTTAATCGTCAAAAACATTAATAAACCTTAAACTAGCAAGAGAGCTACTAAACATAGCTAACAGAAGAAAATCATAAACATAAAATAATGCATATAATAATAAGAAAAAAATTGCGTTCCAGAAAAAATACCCAGCTTGAAAGAAATCCTTGATCTCTCCCCCCAAAACTACTATATTTGCTATGAAAAATCTCAAAACTTGTAAAGAGTCTTTGTATAAAACACAAGCAAAGAATAATATAAATTAGGTAAAACTCGTTCCAGGCGCATCTTGAAAATTATATGACTTGGGCTTCAAGTCGGGTATTTTAGTGAATTGGGCTACTGTGTGCGACCGCTCGATCGCCCACAAGGGCTGTCGTCAACGATGCAAATCGCGTATCAAACTCGTACATGCTGCATCTTGACCAGCTACAGTTCCTCTAATCTTTGAGCTCCAGAAAACGTTCATATCCTATAATGCTCCAAAATGCACCTTGAGCCTAAAATACTCTAACGACACATCCTACACACACATAACAATACTCTAAATAGATCCTAACATGGTCTAAAAGTTGTAAATATTACGACCTCCCCCCCCCCCCAATCCAACTCTTCCAGAACTTAACCTTTGCTTGTCCTCAAGTAAACAAGGCGCAAACCTGTGGAAGAGTTTTGAAAACAACAGGACTCAAAAAATCTCTAGCCCATCATTTCACCTTTACTATCACAACCACATCAAAACAAGATGTCAATCTTAGGAAATTTGTATATGCATTATCCTAGTATAGCCAACAAAAATTTATATACTAAACAACTTAGCGATACTAGTCTAATCATCCTTCTACTAACCTCATTCTTGCTATAAAATAAAAAGTGCAGCCTTACTTTGGAGATTGATCAGAGGGCATTACCCTTGCAAGTATCTAGAAAAACACGTAGTCTTTTCTATCCCTTTCTTCCTCTTTCTCTTCCTGAATCTCTTAATTCTTTTTATAAAGCTCCAACGAATCAATGAATTATGATACAGTCTATCTTCACCATTGTTTTTTATTTCTCTCTTCTTTTGTATTTGACAAGGTATAGGCGAATAATGCGATCACAAGTAATTTAACCTATCACCTTGCTTCCACTATGTATGACCATTCCTTTCTGAATTAGAATAATGAGGGTACCGGTAATTACCTACCTCTCTGCATCTTCCCAAAAAATCATCTCAAATATTTTATATATATGTAGATGCCGAAGAGAGAGTGAGAAGGAATCAGAAGCACGCTAATTTACCTTCCGAACTTGCAAGAGAATTCGACCAAGTTGCCAAACCCCAAAGCCAAAGAAAATAAGTCGGTATTAGGTTGGAGGTTAGCTTCGGTTCCTTCAAACTTTCTAGAAAAGGTGATATAGTGCGTAGCCATGATCTATTTGGATATTTTAGTACTCTCTACAATCAACAAAATCTAGAATGTGCTATAAGAATCTTAAGATAATAAGTAAAAATTAAACGATCATAAATCCTTTAATTGACTCAATAAATCTCAATTATCTCAATAAACACAAGAATACAACTCAAAATAGAAAACATATCCAGTAAAACTCCCCCCCCCCCCCAAGACTTAAATAACATTGTCTCCAGTTTTATCCCGTGCTCCGGTTACGTAGGAAAAATTAAATTCATAAGAAAAGTTCAAAGAAATAAATCTATACCAGCATCTGTAATGAATGTCGACCGATGGTAATGGTGTCGCCTGATGCGGATCGGTATCAAACGATGCGTTGGCTCGTCGTCGACCGATATGTTCTCATCTTCTCGTTATTTTTTCACTGCAAAAAAAAAAATGAACATTAGTAAATTTTGAAAATAAAATGAATTGGAAACATACATAATAGTGGTTTTCTCACACTCAGCCGCTTAGTTGTATATTTTCTTACGTTTAACAATGTATGGACTAAGGTGGTGTAGAGTATCACTTTGGAACAAGTGTCCACAGATCCTGCCTCATCTGAAACCACGCTACCAGCGGAGTTTCTAATGCCTTCTTCCCCTCAGGTTCTTTGTTGTCCATGTTCTCTTCGTGATCTCAATTTACTCATTATCTCCTAAAGGTTGTCAATACGTTTGGTAAAACCAATTTGCTATATGTGGTTATGGATATGTAATCGAATCCACTGGCAGATGTCTATATATTAATCATGTCTTGAGCTCCATAAAACTCATCAAGTCTATCTTCTAAAATTTTCTCAGTTAGCAGCCTTGTCTAATCAGTCCGCATGAAGCGTCGCATCCATGTCTAGCTCGTCCGTCGACGAGGGTGCATTCTTCTGCTCCAATTCGCTTGTCCTGCTGAATCATCCTGATTAGTATAGTCCCGTCTTTTGCTTCATCTCCTCCATTCATTGGTTAACAAGCTCAAATTGTTCTTGAATTAGTAATAGATATCATCAATCCTCTGTAATAGTCTCCATCAACATCTCCCTAGCTTTGTACTTCCTGTACCATTTCATCTACGTATGCTCTGTTGTAGGTTTCTGTTTCTGCATGGTCCTATCAAATCTCTGCATACTCTGGGAAATAAAGATGAGTGGTCCACTGATGGCGCTTCTGAAATATCTCTAAAGACTTCCTTGGACCACATTGATGATTTGCCATCTACGTGTACGGCTCGCCACATTGTTGTCTTCATCTCATAAAATCCATACTCATCTCTGGTTCCAAAGAATATTTCCTATCTGGATCCTTATAAG
>CAJHQP010008332.1:0-27546 GCA_905132765.1 Moricandia arvensis
AGCATTGGAATAATAGTTTGAATAAGTTCTTACCAAAAAAGTTCTTACAAAACATAATTCTAAATCAAGAAACACTAGTTGCATGTAGTTTAAGTTGTTTTTACTTGCTCAACGATGATGGCACTGTTTTAAAATTGGTTAAGAAGCCTCTCATGCAGATGACAGTGGAGCTCCTCACCTATTCTGTTCGGCAATTAGTACCTTTTTTCTCGGTCACATTGGATAACATATTATTGACTTGGCCACAAAAAAGCATAGATTTTCAACGGAAGCATGAAACGTCTTTACATTCTTTTCAGTCGTTAGAAATTGACAAGTAGACAACAAGACATGGGGTTGACTTTAAGTACATTTCTGAATGCGTTAATTTAGTTGTTAGATTGTGATCTAGTGACTTCTCTTTTTTTGTTGTTGAAATCTTGACGATGGATGCAGGCGGGAATATAACAACAGCAAAGTTAGACGTAATGGGAACAGCGAGGCGGTTTGTCCATGGCTCTGCCTCCCAAGCTCCATGGCTATATGGGTCTGGGGATAGAAATGGGAGACGCCTATTGTAACATTCCGAGTTATGATATATGAAAAAGCTTAACAAAATTGATTTGGCTATCTATGTCACTAAATTTTGACTTACCTTTTCCGTCACATATCCATTTAGAACTCCAGGGTTAAGCGTGTTTGAGCTGGCATAGTGAAAGGATAGATAACTTATCGGAAAGTGATTCGCGATACCGTGCAAGTGAGACCAAATACGGGGAAAGGTCGGGTGGTGATTGCAAGGTCAGTAAACAATGATTTTCGAGCCTTGGAAAATTAACGCACGGCCGTTGGACAGAATGGAGCTCACGGGCCGAGAGAACGGACGTGGGTGACCCATTAGCCGTAGGCGGTCGAAGTGTTACACCTATTGAACATCAAAATGCCAATTGTGATGGCTGTGTCGTATTTTTCGAGCTTATGTGATATTGTTACGTTGATCTTAAAAGGCAAGTTCACATTAATATAATTTTGAACTTATTTCCATGAAGACTTCGTAATAATCAAAGTTGAACATCATATTATATAATATGCATTATTTGTCTAAACTTCTAGCAAAACTTAGCACACATTTTGTATAGCCGTATTCACCAACATTACTCTAACCCTAGTGGCCACTATTAGGAATTATCCAGCTTATCTTTGTATTATTGTTAAAGATAGATTTTCGATATAAGTCACTGGCACCCTGAATCGCCAAGGTCATTTTAAGAACGTTCTTTTCAGAACTGAAATTCTAAGGACTTTTTAACTGGCACCTAAGAGCAGCATTAACGTTGTCTCTTACATATGTCTCTTAGGATAATTGTGATTTAAAGAAAAAGAAAAAAAATGTAATTATCATAAGAGGCGTCTCTTAATTAGGAAGTGGAAGAGCCGTGTCTCAGAGGACACGTGTTGCTTGGAAGTCTCTCCTCTCTCCGTCTCTGTTCTTCCTCTCTTCATTTGTCTCTCGTCCTCTCTATCTCTTCCTCTTTGTCTCTCTCCCGATGATGAATCCACAAGTCCATCCGAACCTGATTTTGAACCTCCTCCTACAATACTTTCGAGTCTTGGGACACCAAAGAAGAAGGTTAGCTCCAAACTGAATCGATGGTCCATGGGCTGAGCTTTACGATCCGTTGCCCGGTAACCGCCGCAAGGAACAAAACATGGTGAAGCAGACGATAGGGTTCAACTGGGGATCCGTCATTATACCCAGTTTCATCGGCAGGCTCACGCCTCAAGAATCAGACAGTTTATAGTGTAAAGTAGCCACCTTTGTGGGCTTGAGACTGTTAGATAGTGTAAAAAGAGCTACCTTTGTGGGTTTGTTTGATGTTGAGGCTTGAAACTGTTATATTCTGTAAAGTAGCTACTTTGATGTTGTGATACTGAGACTTGAAACTGTTATGTAGTGTAAAGTGGCTACCTTTGTTAGGTGATGCTGAGACTGAAACTGTTATATAGTATATTGGTTAGATCTTTGCATCTGCAGCTATCATAGTTTACTGATGTAATGTTTGAGTAATCATTGATTTGAGTTTTTCTTTCGCAGGACTTGTATGTTAACATTGGTTGGCCTTTGTACATAAAGTATGGTCATGCTTTTGAGGTAAGACTTCGTGAATAGAGCTCCATTGTATCCTATAGATATTTGTTACTCAAGTTTGTTTGTTTTTTTTTGGTTCAGGCCTTCAAGGTCTTGGTGACTGATCCTGATTTTGTGTTGGGTTCACTCACCCGTGAGATCAAAGAAGTTTGTTCTGATGGGCAGGAGGTATAGTTTGGCTTTGTTTTAGGCTCTGTTGATAAAATTTCATTGGATACTAATCTTTGGAGATTTATACGTGTAGGTGACTAGAGTTGTACCTGCTGTTTGTATAGTTTGGTTTTCTCACACATACTTGCTATTTCAGGAGGCCATGAGAAAGGCTGAAGCTGCTGGAAACGATGATTGTCCTGTGAAGATTAAATTGGTTGCTCCACCTCTGTATGTCCTTACTACTCATACTCTTGACAAGGTTAGGCAATCTTTCTATCTTGAATCTTTCTACATTATACATGAAATCTTTACTCTGCAGCAAACCAGCAAGTATAGATTCTCCTTTATACTTCTATAACAGATTAATCATTCTCTTATCTCCTTCTCTATATAAAAGATTAATCATTCTCTATATAAACTAAATACATTTTTTAAAAACCTTTAAATAAGAAACTTTCATTGGAGCACAAAAATATTAGTCTCTTAACTAGATCTCTTAAGTAACATTAATATTTAAATATTATTAAGAGACCCAAAATGAGTTTTTGGGTTAATGATGCTCTAATGACTTTTTCAGTAGATAGGTGAGAGCTTGAAGTTACCTTGATCAATGTAACTTCTCAAACTAGTGATAAAGAGTATTCAAAGATGACGATGATCCTCTTTTCTTGTAAGATTGTTCGGAGTCTCATAAAAGTGACAATGATGTGTAACAAATAACAAATTAATACAAGTTCTTTTTTTGTTTGTTTGTAAAAAGATCTTTAAACATATTCCCTCCGCTCCGTTACGAAATGATCTAAGTTTTACAATTTTCCCACATATTAAAAAAAATATATTGAATTTAAAATTATTTTGATTGTCAATCCATTCATGTTTTTTTGTAATTAAATTTATCTTCATAACTTTCAACCAATGGAACTTCAAATAAACATATTTTTTTTTTTTAAATTACAATTTACCATTGAATAATTCATTGAAGTGTAAATTATGTATTTTGAAACAGTTTTTTTCTTTTCTAAAACATGATTTTTGGAAGAGAGAGAGAGAGTGAGTATTATGTAAATTAATACAAAGTCGCTGATACCTTTTTGTTGATAGATCATTCAATGAGTATCAAACAGTAAAGTGAATAAATGGCATAAAGGGTTGTGTATAAAATGCTCATTTAAAAGCTTTTGGTGGAGTAGAGAGATGAAGTTCATCAAGCTCTTGGTTCAACTCTTCATCTTGGTTATCCATTTCAATTGGTAGAGATTTTTTCGTCAAGACGGATTGGAAGAGCACTAGTCTCCTCTCTTCTGTATACACCGCAACGTTAGCCTCCGGGTTCCAAGCACTTCAACGTAGACGAACCCCTTGGTATCTTGGTCAAAGTATCATTTTTGTTCGTGGGCATTTGAAATTTAGACTATGTTCTTTCAGGACCCAACCCAGTACAAAAGAAGTAATATACTCTCTATTATAATGGCGTTTACGGAGAGCAGAAAGTAAGCAAACTAAAACAAAAATTCATGAATCCATCACATTTGCATGCGCATAACCACATGTGTCATGTGTGTCATCCATGTATTGTTGATATAAGACGTGAGTCACGTGACAAACGCACCTACAATTTAGATTCTCCGTATCCAGATGTGATATCAACTGTTAATAATGACATCCCCTCACGATCGGTTGATTAATTACTTTCCTTTTTAACTTCAGTCTCAGTGGAACACACAAAACTAATTAAAAGAAAAAGTGATCAATCTTTTGTCCTTTATTATCTTTATCTTTGTTTTTATATCCATCTTACTTTCATTCATCTTTTTGCTTTGGTTTGCTTATGATGAATATCCACTAATGATAAAGGACTTTCTTTTTCATTTACGGTGTCTCCACTCTCCACCAATTGTAATTTCATCTTTTTTTTATTAATAAACTTATCAGCTGATCCGATCGATTCCTAGAAGAATGCACTTAGTTGCTACATAGTGGGTTGACTATCTCATTGCCTAATCCGAATTAGAATACTTTCTGATTAATGTCAAAGGTAAACCGATCATCTGTTACGATCTATCGTATAAAATTATTTGGGTCAAGACCCAAACCTAAACTAACTAGACAATGATAATTTAGTTCGTAAAGCAGTGATTTCATCTTTTTCATAAAATAATTGAATTACTAATTTATTATTCTTCGTGAACGTGAATTCTCACCCAAGACGATTTGTCTATGCAACTATATATAACGGTATATGATTAAAAAATGGCCAATTAAAGAAAAAAACATGTTTCATATCGTAACACTTAAACCAGTTTTTGTAGGAAAATACTGGAAGAAACAAAAGACATGAAAGTCTCCATATATGTAATGAAATCTCCATACATATGTAATGAAATCTCCATACATATGTAATGAAGCACCGTACTATATTAGAATAGTATAATCACCTCCTCACTTTAACAAATTAAATATTCCGCGTAAAGTGGTCAAGAATTATAATACGGCTACATTACATTACATTTCAAAACTATGATCATTATAAGCTTTCTTGGAAACTACACTCTCCTCTGATCTTGAGCTGCGTCAGTGGACCATATTAGTCTGTGAAATCAATCCCACGATCATCCCACCAACAGAGACTTTATATGTGTGTATATAATATTTATTTTCTTACCAAACAGCATTAGGGTAAATGAAAATTGACTACACGATTGCATTTATTTTGGTGCAGGTCGTGTTAAAAGATATATCTAGAACCAGAGATATGCTTTAGAAGCCTTTTTTTAATAATCTTGACTTACTCAGCTATTTAATTTTGGTGAAGTAAAATAATTATGTGGCTAGCTAGTTTCCATGACGAGTCCACTTTGCAGTATGTGAGCATATTTGAAGTATAAATGTGTCGTGCGGTGTTGTGTCGTATCTAATTTACAAGTTTTTTTGTAAGTTATTAATCACAAGTTAATCGTTGAAAAAAATTTATAACAAAAATACTTCTGTTATAAGAATTACTCCCTTTATTATAAAAGGTCCATGATTTAGAAAAAAAAATATTTAAAAAAAATATATTTTTTACAATTTCAATAACTTTTTATTAAGTAATAATAATAAACGGTATTTTCAAAAAATAATTGTGTTCATTGAAATTCTATTGGATAAAGATATAAAATAACTAATTACAAAATAATATTTTATAATCAAAATTTATATATTTTATTAATATGTATAAAAATTCTAATTTTCTTTTTGAAACATAAAGAAATACATGCTAGTTTTTAGTGAGTTATCTTTTAAAAAAAATTGGAGTTATTTAAAAATAAATGATTAGAGAACATAAAATCCGCAAAAAATAAAGTAAAAGTGTGATAGGAATCATGTGTTTTTTACGTGAACCATGTGTTGCAATCAGTCTTACAATTATAATTGTCATTAATTTTCCAAGTATACAAAAGAGACAAGTATTATATTTAACTTTTATGCAAAAAAGCATTAGTATATTATAGGCCGTATGCTCAATTCTATAATTGTTAATCTTTAAGAAAAGTCATGAAAAAATTGTATTTTGTCAGTTTTTAGTAAATCTTATGCTAATACGCACACGTAAACATGTGCATAATAATAATACACATGTTGGGGGACCACTCTCACACGAACCATTCCCGCGCCTTCCTTAATCGCGATACGCTCTCAACCGCATGATTCACCCCCTCATTAATTATCAACCGTCGGATCATCTACTTTCCCAGTCACTCTCACTCACTCTCCTCTAGCTTTTATTGTTTCGGATCTTCACTTTTTTTTGCTGATTCATCACTCTCTTCTTCTTCAAGTGCTCTTTTGACTCTCTCTCTCTCTGTGGATCATCGTCTTCTCATTCACCGACGATCTGTGTCGATTCTGCATTTTATCGCTGTTTGAGGTAATCTAATCGCCCTTCGATTTTTTTTTCTCGGGAAAGTTTCTTCGCTTGATTCGGTGGAAATGTTTGCCGTTTTGCTCAGCGATGAAGTGACTAACAAACAGCTAAGATAATGCCGTTTTTTGGCGTATAATATGAAGGATCTAGCTAAGGGAATTGTAAACCCTAGATTTATCGATTTCGATTTCAAATCGGACGTTGATAACGTTTCTGGATTGTTGATTTGGAGTAATATTTCGATTAAGGTTCGTCTATTCACTGGATCCGTCAAAAAAGTTGAATCGAATCTGAATATATTTATTTGTCGTGTTAGTGAAAGTTGGTTGCTCTCATAAATGTACAAAGGGAGCTGTTTCTTTGGGGGAGATTGGGTCCATCGTTAGGTGTTCACTTTGTTTCTTAGCATTTTCTAAAAGATGGATGTTGACAAAAACCATTATCATCATCCTCCATTTTTTTTCATGAAGGACCATTTTTAGTTTTTTTTTTGTATGATTTCAATGTACTCAACTGCTACGGTTGGTAGCAGCGAGAAGATTCTAACGATTTGTTGTGATTGATTTTTGGTTCTTTTGTTGATTTTTTTCCATGATCCAGGATGTTATTGAGCTATGTTGGTTCTTAAGTGGGGTTGATTCAAGGCTTATGTGAATCTAAATGGAGAGGAGTAAAGCTTTGCATACTCCAGTGAGACAATGCATGGAGAGTCGGGCTGGTGTTGAGCCTGAGCTTCTTAAGTATATGTCGAAGCTGCCGGTTTTCTTGGAGAGAGGTGATTACTCATACTCCTCAGGAGAAGCTCTTGAGCGTTGGTGTTCTTGACTGGGACCGCTTGCAGAAGTGGCAGCATAGTCATAACCGGATGATGCCTGTGAAGAGTAGTTTCCCTTCGGTTGTTTACCAAACAGATGCTTCATTAGTTCTGCCGCATAGAGATGAGTCGTCTGCTGGTCCGAGTAATGTGTATAGCCGTCCAAGGAAACATCGTAGCTCACGGCAGTCTAATGTCATGTCAAATACTGGGTGGAGAAACTGTAAGGGAGTATCGAGGTACACGGAAAAAGAAACCTAAAGACCATAGGAGTTTCAGCATACCAGATGAGCAGCTTGGTCCTATTACTGTTGCTCAAGAGGGATGTGAGATGAAGGATCTGAAAGGTAAGGTTGGCCCAAAACCTGGAACTTTGTCAAATGGAGAGGCTGCCGTGAACATGGATGTAAACTCTAAGGCTGATGGTAGTAGACGTAAGAAGAGTGAAAAGAAGTCCCGTGAAAGAAACCGGAATGATCATGACGGAGAACTCGGTCGAAACCAGCAGGGGGAAACTAAGCTCTATCACTCAACTAAGAAGCTAGCTCGAGAAGAGGCTAAGACCTGCAAGAGGAGTTCGACTAAGAAAGTCAGCGTAGTTCATGATGTTGAAGTAGACGACTGTGCTCAACATTCTTGCTCCTTGCCATGTAAGCTGATGGCTGCTCGGCAAAGAGTAACATTGCCTTGGCTGAAGCGGACTCAGACAAGAATTCGGTTAAAATATCTCAGTGTGTGCCACTCTCAGCAAAAGCAAGTAATACATCGTCGAGAGGTAAAATCCCAGAAGACAGAGCATCATCTTTGTTATCTGTGAAACATGGTGTGGATGAGCCTGCCCAGAGACAAGATTCAACGTCAAACAAACCTGTCTCTGAAAAGGGGAGAAGTATATCACCTTTTCAGCGGCTTAGCTTCAGTATGGGTAAGGCCAGCAAAACTAACAGTGAACGAGTTGCTGGTTCCACGACCCAGCCAGAGTCAATGGCTAACTCCACAAAGACCGTTTCACAAAACTCAACTCTTTCATCTGGCTTTGACGGCTTAAATTGCAACAAACCCAACGAAAAAGATACAACCACGACAAGCCATTTAAGAAGGTTTCTAGAACCTCTACTGAAGCCAAGAGCAAATCACTCCGAGAATTCTGTGGAAGGGCCTAAAAGTCAAGGCGTTCAAAGAATAAAATTGGGTATCAACGGTTGCAGATCAGTAAATGTCAATGATTCAGCTCACGAGAAGAAGGTAGGATCATCCATGGTTCGAGCTGTTCTGCGGGTAACAATTAAGAACAACCAGCCACTCTTTACATTTGCAGTGAACAAAGAAACCGACATTATTGCGGCCACCCAAAAGAAAATGGGAAGTTCGGATGAGGGCGAATGTACTAGTGTTTATACTTTCTTCTCTATTAAAGACCATAAGAGAAATAGTGCATGGTTAAACCAAAGAAGCAGAGGCCCAACACATGGTATCATCTCTGATGTTGTTGCTCAGATGCGGGTTTCTAGCTCTTTCCGGTCTGGTTCCATCAGAGAGTTTGTTCTCTTCTCTGTTGAACTTGATCAAGAGAGCACGGAAAAGTCTGACGTGCAGTTGAAAAACGAGCTTGCTGCGATCATCGTGAAAATGCCAAGATGGTTTAACAAGAGGGCATCACTAAACACGGTTCAGGATCAGACTGCACTCAGTAAAGAGTTCGGAGATCCAATCAAAGACGGAGTTTTTGATCAAGACATTAGTGCTACTGTCATACTTCAAAGCGGTGTTCATAGTATGCCTCATAAAGGAGGCCCGTCGTCTTTGATCCAGCGATGGAGAACAGGTGGTTCTTGCGATTGTGGAGGCTGGGATATGGGATGCAATCTCAGAATCCTTACAAACCAGCACAACAACTCCTGCAAGTATTCAACAACCTCAAACTCACCACCCTCTTCAAACCGTTTCGAGCTTTACTTTCTGGTACAGATTCTCAACCTAGTCTCAAATCCAAATCAAAACCAGTATGATTCATCATTAATTCTATGTTTTTGCCAGGGAGAACAAGCAGAAGAACATCCATTCTTGAGCTACAAACCAATCAAGGAAGGTTTATATTCAGTTGTGTATGATTCGTCCCTTTCCCAACTACAAGCTTTCTCCATATGTATGGCACTTGCAGAGAGTAGGAAAATGACAGAGATCACCCTTGAGCAAAAAAGCTCATGTGATGAACGTAAAGCCAAAGCGGAATCCATGTTCGTCCTGGACCAAGATTCAAAGCCTAATGGCAATACCGTCGGGTACGAAGCCCCACTCTCGCCTGTTGGGCGGGTCTGAAGTTTATATTATTACTTCAAACCCAATATTTTTACTTACAGGTATGTGAAAAAGGTTAATGTTAAGGTCTAGGGTAAGAAAGACAGTTGCATGCATGAACTAAGAAAGCAGCAGGATCTCTTTTTTAAAGTAGCTAGTTTAATGGTGTAGAAATGATCTTTCCCAACTCTTCAAGTGTGAATATTTAAAAATATCTTATATATGTATAATTTTGATCTACTTTCTAGCTGGGAAAATCTTTGGTTTCTGGACCTTGAAAAGCCTGAATCTGAAAAAAATCAAAAGGGCCTTATTGTTCATCAAATTCAAAATCCAAAATCCAAAATCAAGAAACGATTTCCTCCATAGCTCGCATTCTCAAATCCATCGCCACATTCTCGCCATTCTCGAAAAATCCGAGAGTAGACTTTGCTACCATATTTTGCCTTTACTGAGCCTCAATTTTGTTCAAATCCCATTGTTAAATCAAGACATTTTTGTATTAACTCTTAAGATGAACTCACTGATTAAATCGTTTGCCTGTATATGCATCCATCTTGGGCAATCTTGTATTTTCATTTTGTTGTGCCTATTTTGTTGATTCTAGATGATGTGATTTCTTGAATAGCTTTCAAAATCTGGAATTAGAATCCATATGTGTTTCTCAAATTTTCTGGAAGAAATCACCTTTCGGTGTTGGTGTATTGTTTTTTCATTTGAGCTTTGATTGCTTAATCAGTAACTGATATTATCGCATTTGTACCTTTTGCAATCACTAGAACTTATGTATGCTACGTTTCTGAAAGTTTGTGTGTTTGCAGGATAAAGTCAAGTTTCTGTAGCTGGTGTACTGGTTTTAGACTGAGGTATAATACACAATATTGTTCTTATTGCGTTTCTTCTATTTGTTTTGCTTTTAGAGGGAAATGATTAGTAGTAAGAAGGAATCTTCTAAAAGTAAAGAAAGTGAAAGACAAATTAAAACGTGAACAGTGGGATAGAAGGGACAAAAGCAAGAAACATGACAAAGAGTTATATCACACCACAAAAAAAACATCTTAGGGGTGATGATCTTGAACCTACCTTTGAGAGGGGATTTTCTTCTAGAGTGAAGAGGCAAACAGTTTGAGAGAAGCAATGAAGTGAAGAAGTAGAATTGGAACCATGAACAGTGGGACATAAGATAGAAACATGACATGGAGTTGTATCAAAAACAATATCACACCACAAGAAAACGTCTTAGGGTGATGATCTTGAACCTACTCTTGAGAGGTGCTCTTTTTCTAGAGTGAAAGGACATGATTGGAACCATGAGCAGTGGGAGAGAAGCAATAAATAAAGAAGCAATAAATTGAGAAGCAATGAACGTGACATGCAGATTCACACATTAGATGATGTTGCTCCTATCACGAAGCTATCAAGTGATGTTTTAAACAAGATCCTATCTACCTTCCTACTCAAGAATATGTAGGCACTAGCCAAGTCAAGAATATCAACTTAGTGCATAATCTCAAGGTGTCGTATTAAAAAGAACAAATATATCCTCAGGCTGATATTTAGCCTAAAATTAGAAAAAGTGTGGTTGGATTAAGCATACACCATTATGAATTTCAGAAAATTTAAGTACGCATTTTTTGCATAATTATTAACATACGCGATTATTTTCGTTGGTTTTAATAATATATGTTCTAGATTTTTCACAAATATTAAAAAAATATAATATGTAGTAACAAATGCATCGATTTTAAAAAACATAACAATTTTCCATAAATTTTAACCAGTAGGAGTTTGATAAATTCAAACATTTCAATTAATATTTCTTATTAAAAATTACATAGAAAATATATGACATTAATTTTTTTAAGAAAAAGTACTAGAACATCTATCAACTAGAATCTCTAGTTAAAAAGTACTAGTCCATAACCATAAGGTTAGAGGTCACATGTTTGTAAAACGGTTTTCATATCCGGGCCGGTTAGCCTAACTGAAATTGATCGGGTCACTCAAACAATGTCACTAAGCTTTTATAGATTCAAAACTACTATGGTTAATAGAGAAACCACAAACACACAAAAGCAAGAAATGACCATCTCCTGAGTCTACTACAGAAATGATTGGCTGATTTCAATCGCAAGCCAGGCTCTCTGGTGGTATTGTTGAATTTTATAATCCACAATCTCTTGGAAAAGCTGTGAATCCAAAACACAATCTGGTCTTCCATACACCGACGCTTGAACACCAGCCACAAGCTTAGTGATCTCACGCCCAGAGAAGCCTTTTGTCTTCTTTGCAACTAGTTTCTCTGATCACTTGGTTGGTTAGGTCTCCTTCAACAGTTGTAACTTCTGTGACTGTTTCTTGAATAAATGGCTCCATTAATGTTTGAGTCTTTGTCACCTTTCTTGTCTTCACCTGTTAGGTACTTGTTTTTGAGAAGCATGAAGCGTTCCTCTTCACCCGGAAGAGGGAATCGATAACTTTGTCTATCCTGGAAGTGACTGCACTGTCAAGATCGCCTGGTCTGTTTGCCTCACTCATATACGTGCTGTTACGTCTGCAAGAATTTGATCAAACCTCGGGAGATACCGTAAGTAAGAACTAGCCTTAGTAAGGGAAAAATGGATGGATCCTTAACTATATATACTACATTATGCATCAGAGAAGCATCAACTTCATCAATGAAAAGCAGTAAGCCTTTACTTGTCTTCTTAGCCCAATCAAATATTTAAAGGGCCTTTTTATCTATGGTGCCATGTGACCCATTGTCATGATAAGTCTATTTCTTTTAAGGCAGCTAATATCGGAATTGGATTCACAAGAATTATGTTTTGAACCTCACTCATCAGTCAGACAATTAGATAAGTCGTGGTTTTGCATATATTTGAGATTTTTGATTAGTTAACTTTATAGTCTTTTAAAGTCAAAAAGATTCTATGAAAACAATATAAATGTTCCCATCGCTCACGTGAAGTTGTTTTTCTTGTCACAAAGACAGTGAGAAACAGAGTGGATTTTATAGCTTTATGCACTTTGAACACACAACAAGCAACATGGTAGACCCATCAAACATCCAATTTTCCCATATGCCGAAAAATAAGACTATGATTCACATGTTTTAGAAGATTATCCGAGATTTAACAAATATATATAATTTCTTTGTCAAAATGATTGTTTGGATGTTCATTTTGATTTTAAATAATATTTTGATCAAAGCTAGCATTTGTAAACATATAATGCTACAAAATGTTGTTAGGTTAACTTATTTACTAATATAGTAAAATGTTATGTTTATGATCTAAAAAAATGTTGCTGGAAATAAATATTATAATATGAGTAGAACTTATGATCAATAATTCTGGTTCTGAAATTCTGATTCTGTACCAAAACTATTGTGTCAAGTTTTCCACCTTGCCAGCTTGTTACATCATCTTTTTAGGTTATTTTTTACAGGGATCCGCCGCACTCCATCATTACATGTATCAGTGTATCTATAAATATAGTAATAGATACATGCCGTTAATGTACTTTTAGTTTTAGACTAGCTTTCAACTCCTACTTATTGTGTTCTACACTGTAATCCACCTCTACGTGGCTGCATATGTTGGTTACTATGCGGATAGTTTGATCGTGGTTAAGAACAAAGTGATGTGTTCTCTTAAGACTCGAAGTTGAGTGGACGAAATATGTAACTGTAGACATCTTCTGCTCGTTTTGTTGTCTAATCCTTTTTTTTAATGTATTTTTTTTGAGCCAAGAGTCGAAGCGAGTTTTTGACAGATGCAATTAAACAACACTCCATTGTTACAACTAAAATTATCTTCCCTTATTATTTGAGAAAACCGCCAAAATAATCCTAAACTTTCTAGAAAATGCCAAAAAAAACCTCAAACTCGTACTTAAGCAATTTAAATCATCAATTTTAAAAATCTGGCCATTTTAATCTTAGATTTATGTTGACTCAGCCATTTAAACTTAAAAAAAAAGTCAACAGTTAACTTTTCATTAACATCCGCGGAGAGTCAACTTCTCCTGTACCCCTATTTTTTAGAGGTAATCTTTTATGGGCTCGCGTGATCTCTTATATCCCTATTTCATAATTCTTTTTTTATCAAAACCTAAACCCCAAATTAAATCCTATTCGGTGTTCAAAACTAAACCTAACCCCCCCAATGGATGGTGAACCCATGGGCAAATATTTAAATTCTATAGGTTTCAAATTCGAAAAAAAATATTTTAAAATCGTTTTTAATCATATTTTGATGATTTTCGTGAAAATATAGAAAAAAAGGTTTTTGATTTTTGAAATATTTTTATCAAATTCTATAAATCAAATAAAAATATTAACGTTTCAATTTTAATTTTATGTTTTTTCGTTTGACATATAAAATTAAAAGAAGAAATGTGTCCTAGAGAGATTAGAAGTTGAGATTTAGGGGTATGAGAGGAATTGACTCATCCGGATGAGTCAACTTCTCCTATACCCCTATTTTTTTAGAGGTAATCTCCTATGGGCTCGCGTGATCTCTTATACCCCTATTTCATAATTCTTTTTTTATCAAAACCTAAACCCCCAATTAAATCTTATTCGGTGTTCAAAACTAAACCCTAACCCCCCCCCCCCCCCCAATGGATGGGTGAACCCATGGGCAAATATTTAAATTCTATAGGTTTCAAATTCGAAAAAAAATATTTTAAAATCGTTTTTAATCATATTTTGATGATTTTCGTGAAAATATGGAAAAAAAGGTTTTTGATTTTTGAAATATTTTTATCAAATTCTATAAATCAAATAAAAAATATTAACGTTTTAATTTTATGTTTTTTCGTTTGACATATAAAATTAAAAGAAGAAATGTGTCCTAGAGAGATTAGAAGTTGAGATTTAGGGGTACGAGAGAAATTGACTCATCCGTTAATTCAATTTGACGTTGTTTTTGAAAAACACCCATCTTCATTTAAAAAAAAAAATTGAGAGTATCTTCAGACGGAAACGAAAACCTAAATTCCTAATGACTTCATTTGTCTTATTGAAGAAGAGAAGAACACATCAAACGCATGTTTTAGACAACCTAATAAGTTCACACACACAATCGTATTTAACATTTGGTTCCACTAGTACTGAAGTTTTTTCGGTTCTGGGAGATGGAGCAGCAGGTTATGTATACTAGTTAACAAGCCTTGGGATCCAGCTGGTACTGCTATGGCTAGATGTCTGAGAGTTTTGTGGCACCATGACGAACGATGGTCTTGGCCAAGACTCCATTTAAAGAGAGATGGAGAGAGGAATCAGACTAGTGTTGCTGGTATACATCAAAAGTCAGATTTTGTATAAGTTACTTGTGACTTTCCAAATCGTGATTCACATATTACACGCAAAGATTGCAGCGTGATCATGAGTAAAGAAGAGTGTTCAACAATTTTAATTTTAATTTTAATGCCACTATACACTAATTAATTTTTAATTTTAGCATTAATTATTTTTAACAATTTTTTTCTTAAAAATACCATCAATTGATTTTATTTATGGTCAATATTAATGATTGTATCAAATGTCAGTTTATCCTAATGAATCTTTTAAAACAAAACAATTAATTAATATTATCCCTAATTAATTGTATATAGATAAATTAATACAAATAAAATGGTATAAAACAATGTAAATTTATTTTTACCATTTCATAAATATTAAAACCTATCAATTTTCCTATCCAAAATAAGTATTTCGTTTATACTAAATATAATTATTATTTTCAAAATATTAAATATTAACGTTCATGAATAATATAAATTAACATAAAAATAATAATAATTCAAATAATAATTTACTTATTTATTATTAATAATTATATATGTGATAAAAAATCGAAAATATAAAATAACATTCAATATTGCATATAATTAATACATAATAAAAAGTAAAAATAACATTCAATACAAATAATAAACTAATGTTAATATTATACTCCCTCCGTTTTTTTATATTTGACGTTCTAGGATAATGCACACAGATTAAGAAACATTTAATTTTTTATCATTTCTAAACAAAAATATCATTAATTGTTTACCTAACCACAATTCACCCAATAATAAAATAGAAGCTATAATATCATTGGTCATCTAACATTAATTACTAATAAATTTTACATAGAAAATTGAAAACGTCAAATAATTTGGAACAAAAAAATCCCCTAAAACGTCAATTAAAAAAAAACGGAGGAGTAATATATATATATATATATATATAATCTAATAAATATTACGGTATGTTATCAAAATTTAAAATAAATACACGCATCGATCTGTGGATCAAATTCTAGTCTTAATTAAGGCTAAAATGTGTCCCCCTGATGACAACAAACATCTCCTTGGCACACGCGTGAAGTAATCTTCTATTACTACTTTCTTCTTTACCATATTTATCTCCAAGATCCACATTGTCTCCACCAACCAACATTTATTGTTCTTAACTTCTTATAACAAAATAATACTACTATACTTGAAATAAAAAACACAAAAGGTGATTCCAAAATGTAATAAAGTAAGCTAGGCAAAATAAAAATTTAACAGAAAATGGGGCTTCGCGGTGTAATACATTATACACATATGATGATTGAAGGTACATATAATATGTCAAACAAAAGCTTTTGACTGGTGTTTAAAATGCTCTGTGGACCTCTTTCGTTTTGTTGGGTCACTGATCTGGCGTCATTTTAGCTGGAAAGTTTTTCTGTTTGTGTGTTCAAATGCACTTATATT
This sequence comes from Moricandia arvensis, assembly GCA_905132765.1. Classification (NCBI taxonomy): domain Eukaryota; kingdom Viridiplantae; phylum Streptophyta; class Magnoliopsida; order Brassicales; family Brassicaceae; genus Moricandia; species Moricandia arvensis. Next base: position 16,054 of record CAJHQP010008332.1, read on the forward strand.
ATAGGTTAATCCAAAGGTGAAATTAAAATGGTAACACATTGTTGATAGAAACCCAATTTCAAAATCAGTTAGACCACATATTTAGAACATGATTAGTTTTTCCATTATCACCCTTAAACGAACTTTTGTGGATAACAGATGTTGTTCGCGTTTTGCAACAATTATAGAAAATGATATAAACTGCTTCAAACCGACTATAAACTTCTAAAATCCAAAAACTTGTTTCAGCTAGCATTTGCGGACGGTTGTGGGAAAGTAAAAATATTTTTTTTTTTCAAAAAACTATATAAATATAAAACTATTCAATTAGAATTTTAATTAAAATAATATAAATACCAAATATAGATATTATATTTTAATTTATATTATAAGGAAAAACCACGGGACCGTAGTCCACTCAAAAATCCACTATATAATGGTATGAGTACAACCACGTCCTCCCTGTTCAACAGCCTGAACAGAACAGAGAGTCTAGCTACAAAGAGCTATCTCAACAACAAGAGAGCAACAACAACAAGGGAGCAAACACAAAGCTTCAAAACCGGCAGCAACCAAACGACCTCAGCTCACAAGGATTCCGGCAACCAGAGACTAATCCCACCGTACAAATCCAAGATAAACAAGTCAACAACAACCCTGCCAAATTCAGCTCAATCAGAGAAGATCTCACCGTCGGATTTACCAAACACCCAAGACTGCCCAGCTGAAGAACTGTGACGACCAGCTTCACTAAAACCCAGACAACAGAAGATCCAACCGTGAAATCCAAATCCTTCGGTGAACCTTTAACCCACTGACTGAAGAAGCTTCCCACGAAATATCAGCTCCTCAAGTTCCGTTTGATCCTCCAAAACCAGTCTTGAATAACCTGACGAATTTTTCTCTTCCTTTCATCTCCTTCTCTCTCTTTTGTGCTCTCTCTCTCTCTATCTCTATTTATTGTGTCTCTCTACAGTACAAAGAGATGGGGCAGACTAATAAATAAGGGTGAGACTAATTATTTCTCAACCCACTTGGTTCTCCTCCATCTAGGAGGGACCAACAGTGCTTACACTGTTCATCAATGTCACGTGGCGGCCTATGATTGGCCAAGACTTTTTTATTTTATTTTTTATTTATGGGTGTTAATCAGATATATTTAAGCAACCCTAATGGATTGCTAGGGTTAATGGTGCTCTATAATGGCTTAAAACCAGCCTTATTTTATTTTATAAGAATACACGTACTTTATAAAGGTGAGGCAAATGCATGACAAGCACACTTATATTTAATTTCCAGTGACCATATCAATTGTTAAAAAGCTTTTATGATTTGGGGGGTTTTAGACATCTTTTGGTCAGTGTAGTGCAATACAGTATGTAATATTTATTTTGAAAGTGATGATATACTTGATTGTCATATATAAAACCAATTAAAAATATCGGTTTTAGCGGTGTATATATGTAAAAATATCAATCATATACAAATATTTGGTTTCAAATGAAAGGCTAAATAAATATCTTGTCTTTTTAATCAGTGTCTTCTCCACTACGTGCGCTGTATAAAAATTTCTCCCTCAGTTTTCGTAGATTCCTTCTCCTCGAGAACCAAAAAAAAAACTTTTTTAATCTTTCTCTTAAGAAGTGACTTCATACTCAGGAAAAAAAGGGTTTTTGCTTTTCGGGTTTAACGAAGAAAAGCTTTAACTCTTTTGATTCGAAGCACCCAAAATGGGACCTCGTTGCTCTAAGCTATCTCTCTGTTGGTGGCAAACACATCACAAATCATCTCTCAACGACGCTTCTGATCTTGGCTAGTACTATAAAGTCTTCACCTTTACCGCATTTTTATTCTCTCTCTATCTGCTTACAAAGTTTTCTTTTTTTAAATTCCGACAGAAAACGGAACAGACGATACGGCGTCGTTTACAGAGTTCAGCTTCGACCAACTACGAACTGCTACTTCAGGTTTCTCAACGGACAGCATCGTGTCCGAACACGGAGTTAAAGCTCCCAAATGTCGTGTATAAAGGCAGACTGGAAGATGACGATGGATCGCTGTTAAACGCTTCAACAGATCGGCTTGGCCTGACACTCGTCAATTCCTTGTAACAAAAAAGTTGATTCCTTTTGCTCAGTTCCACTGATGGGTCTTATCGTTAGTTGGTTACTGTAGGAGGAAGCAAAAGCTGTGGGGCAGTTGAGGAGTGAGAGGTTAGCGAATTTGATTGGTTTCTGTTGTGAAGGAGATGAGAGATTGCTCGTTGCTGAGTTTATGCCCTTCGAAACTCTCTCTAAGCATCTCTTCCACTGTAAGAGGCTTTTCAAGAGATTTAGCAACACTCTTTACTTGTTTTTGTTGTTAATGTGTGATGATGATGATAATATGCAGGGGATAGCCAGCCAATGAAGTGGGCTATGAGGGTGAGAGTGGCTTTGTATCTTGCACAAGCCCTCGAGTATTGCAGCAGCAAAGGTCGTGCCTTGTACCATGATCTTAACGCTTACAGGATCTTGTTTGACCAGGTCCACTCTTAATATATCTTTCTTTTGTGATTAGATTCATGACTCTCTTTACTTATGAGATGGTACTAGTGCTTTAATATAATTTGCGGTCTAGGGACTCTGATCATGTTCTATAATCTGGATTGCAGGATGGTAACCCGAGACTATCTTGTTTCGGCCTTATGAAGAATAGTAGGGATGGGAAGAGTTACAGTACAAATCTGGCGTTCACACCTCCTGAGTACCTAAGAACAGGTCAGTTAATGGATGTGAGATGCAATGGCGTCAAGTTATGTGTATGTTTTGTATGACATAGTTGTTATATTGATCTGATGAATCCATGTGTGTGTTGTTAATATCACACAGGGAGAGTGATTCCAGAGAGCGTGGTCTACAGCTTTGGAACTCTGTTGTTAGATCTTCTCAGTGGCAAACATATACCACCAAGCCATGTGAGTGCATAAGCGCCTAAACATGGCTCAACTTTTCTTGGAAAGTTCTTGATCTATTAGTTTCTTGCAGGCGCTTGATCTGATTCGTGGGAAGAACTTCCTGATGCTAATGGACTCAGCTCTCGACGGTCATTTCTCAAACGATGATGGAACTGATTTGGTTCGCTTAGCTTCTCGTTGTTTGCAGTATGAAGCTCGTGAAAGACCAAACGTGAAATCTCTTGTGACCTCACTCGCTCCTCTTCAGAAGGAAACTGATGTAGGTGCTCTCACCAAAACAACTTCCTCTTTTATGTTATCAACCATTCACGTCTTGTTGTTGTGACTCCTCTTCTTTGTTATTGTCTTTCTTCAGGTTCCGTCTTATGTCTTAATGGGGATTCCACATGGATCTGCTTCTCCAAAGGAAACAACAACTTCTCTGTCCCCTCTTGGTGATGCTTGTTCAAGACTTGATCTCACCGCGATTCATGAAATTCTTGAAAAGGTTGGATACAAAGACGATGAAGGCATAGCCAATGAGGTATATACATGAACTCAAAGTTTCTTCATCTTCTACAAGGTCAATGGAGTGTAGAACTTACAAAGTTTCATTTGCAATGCAGCTCTCATTCCAAGTGTGGACCGACCAGATTCAGGAGACACTAAACGCTAAGAAACAAGGAGATGCTGCGTTCAAAGGCAAAGACTTTGTCACTACCATCGAATATTACACGCAGGTACTTTCTTTAAACACTAGAAACATAATTCCCCGACAACTGAACTCAATCAGTGGTCTCTGATTGTATCTGCAGTTCATTGAAGATGGCACAATGGTATCGCCAACAGTTTTTGCAAGGAGGTGTTTGTGTTATCTGATGAGCAACAAGCCTCAAGAGGCACTTGGTGACGCAATGCAGGCTCAAGTAGTGTCTCCTGAGTGGCCAACAGCTTTCTATCTTCAGGCTGCTGCGCTCTTCAGCCTTGGAATGGATAAAGACGCTTGCGAAACCCTAAAAGATGGAACTTCCTTGGAAGCCAAGAAACAGAACAATAGAATCTGATAACTTCAATTGTGTATAGCTTTCTTCTCTCTTGCTTCTTAGATTTTGAAAACACCTCATTGTCTTTTGTATGCTTAAGCATTTGAGCTCCGCTCATGCTGAACTTGTGGTTACCTGTGAATCGAAGGATCTTTCTCATTTGTCCAAGATCCTTTTATCTGCTAGTGATTTGCGTCTTTGAACATTGTAAAAGAAAAAGAAACAGATTCAACACAGCTGTCTATTCTATTACCAGTCTTCAAAGCTAAGGAAGTTTGTGTCTGAAACCAACAAAAGAGCTAAGACCCTCTTCTTGATTGCACACAAGTTTTGACAAAGCCGGAGTAGAGATGATGAATATTATACAAGATGTAAAAGCTCACAAGTGACAACAACAATCTAACAACTACCAAAGTTTTTACAGCTACAAAACGTGTGAACGAACAATCAAGCGACAGGAGGGATTGATTAAGCTATTGCAAGTGGCTAAAGAACAGGAGGAGAGAGAGAGAGAAAGAGAGGATGGGATGGACTTTTGTTTCACTTGAGGACTTTGAAGTGAAAAAGCCAAGAAACAATGAAGGCAAAGACCATAGCAGCAAGTAAGAAGTTCATAACACGGCGACCATGCCAGATTCCCCGTGGCTCTGTCTGACTCTGAGTTTGTCCTGCAGCGGCTTGTGATTGTGTAGAGGCAGTGCTCTCCGGGTTTGACTGTTCTCCAGCAACATTTATAGCCATTGCACCGCATATCTCACATGTCCTGCTCAGATTCACAGAAACAATATGAATAAGCTAATCAGTATAGCCTTAAGAGACTCTCTTCAACACACAAGAATAAAATCTAAACAGGTTTCTTATATGCCTATGAGTCTAACATAGACACAGAGCTATTAGTATAATGGTATACTAATGGTGACTGGTAAGAGAATCAAACTGTCCTAACAAAAGGAGCTACAAGATTCTCAGTGAAGCTTCAAAATCAAGCCAATGTGATGAAACAAATCACAGATACCGTCTGAGACAACAAAGAATCAGTCCAAATGTGCAGGAAAATGAGACAACACATGGGATAAAATCTGAATAATTGGTGGTCACAAAAAAAAACTGTAGATTCCAGCTTCAGTAGAGACAATCTTTTTGGGAAGTAATCATATAGATCTCTGGAAAATCAGACAAGAAAAAACTCAAAGTACACAAAACAAATAATTTTGTTTCCTTACAAAGTTTCACACTAACTGTTTATTCACAGATTCATAAGAATCTTTTATCAGAAAAATAAATAATATTATTAGAGAATAAGTGAGGAGACTTACATGTTTCCTTTGATCTTGAACCAAGTTTCAGCACACTTACTGTGAGCTACACCCAAATCACCTTTACAAGAACAACCCAATTGCAAAGGCAAACCATAATACTCTTCTTCTTCTTCACCTTCTCTTGCTTCATCTTCTTCTTCATCTCCTTCTTGCTCATCAGAATCATCACCTTCTTCACCTTCTTTGCTACTACTCTCTAAAGGCAGATGACAGATCCTGCAATCTCTACTCCCTTTCTTCTTCCTTTTCTTCTTCTTTCTCCTCCTCACCCTCCTCTGCTTCCCACCACTAGAATGTAGCTTCTTTGTAGGCGGCGTCACACCGCCGCTCTCTAAATCCACCTCAGACAAGGAATCCAAGTCGGATGAGTCGCCGTGGATGCTGATTTCGACGGTGTACGGCGGCGAGTCAGAGGGATTGGCCAAATGGTGATGAGATCCAAAAGCAAAAGAAGGCATTTTTCTTGAAGATTAGAGAAGCAAAGAGAGGAGGAACCAAAGGGGTCATGGGTTTTACGAGGAAAGCAAACAAAAGAAGAAGAAAATAAACATTTTAATACATGAAAAAAAACAAACAAAAAGTTTATTTTGTCTATTTTGATAATTTTGGTTAAAGAGAAAGGAAGAAGCTTTGGACAAAACAGCAGCTTCTGTTCTGTTCCTTTTACTTATTAGTTTCTTTTTTTATTTTGTCTGAAAACAAAAATTTTACTTTTATTGTGTTTTGTCTCCCTCAAGTTAGGAAGTTTTTTCACATCGAGTGCTCTTTTTAACTATTGTTAGATCCCGATTTGGTACGGATTCGATAATCCATGATTCAATATTTAATTTCCACATAATTTGTTTTGTTCATATATTCTGAATAAGTGAATTAACTTTCCTTTTTTTTTCCTTTTTTCAGTCAAAAGTAAGAGTGTTTTTCTTCACTTAAAATAATATTTTATTTTATAAACAACGAGTCAGTGGTCAACGAGGTACATGGCGTTCCAAAGATCCTTAAGGGATCTGAGTTCGAATCTGTTGCCACTTCAAATTATTCTGATTTGTGGCGTAGATATGGTCCTAATGTTTCGGCCCATTTGAATACCCGGATAGAGGGTCCATCTATGAACTACACTTCTCTTTGGGGATTAGTCTGGGCCTCGACCCGGGATACTTTAAGTTAAACAAAAATAAGAATAATAATATTTAATGGAAGTTTTAAGTTAAGCTATAATCTATTAGAAATGTTACTAGATTATCTTTATCACCTGATGTTCCAGTTGTTAAAATTGATGTGTAACTCTTTGTTCCGTTGACATTTAATTGCAGTTTCTAAGATTTGTAGTTGTAACACTAGGAAAAATTAAATAAAAAGCTATAGATTTAGGATTGTGATTTTTTTTTTTGAATGAACTGATGAAGTATATCCACTTTTGGTTAAAATTTATGACATCAATTCGCTTGAAATGCGTTTTATTTTATTGTTTAGTACTTTCTTCGATTTCTTCAGTACGTTAGATTGTATTTTATTCAAACAAATAAGCTGTTTAGTACTTTACTTTGACTTCTTTTAGTTACGTTACTTTTATAGGGTTTCATGCTAACTTAATACATTACTTCTATAGTTGTATTGTTTACCATTTAAATACTGTTACCAAAAATGGTAATTTCAAGTTTAAACTGATATTGAGTTGAAGTATTGTGAAGTTGTTCACACATACAATTCGATGGTCGCATTGATAAAACTAAACATATAAAATCACTGTCAATGTCACAGAAGTCACAAGAGTGTAGGGTTTCTTTAAATAGTACATAGACAAGGGGTCAAAATGGAAAATATTAAAAAGAAGAGGGGCACTGATGAAACTTAAGAGAAATCACTGTCAATGTCAGTAGCCGTGTCAGGCTGTAAACAATGTTGGCTAAGAGGAAACTCATTGTTTACTTTAATAATTGTTCGAAAGAAAAAAATAAAAGAAGAACACCACAAATTTGAAAAGTTATTTCGGCTTACAGCAGTACACTTGGGGTTAAACATGCATGCTTTTTCGATTGTACTATTTAGATTTGGAATTACATTTGCAAGTACATTAAGAGCATCTCCATTTGTAGGTGCTTAGTGGGGTTCCTTAGCAAAAAGTGGTGGTGGGGCCCTACCACTTTTGTTAAGGACCACTCCTAAAAATCCCAATTTAAAGACCAGTCCACGATTGGTTGGTTTTTAATTTTTTTTTTTTTCAAAAAAAAAAAAAAAAAGTTAAAGACCCTATAGAGATCCTTAACTGATGGAGATGGTCTAAGTCACTAACTGGTTATTTTCATATCAATTAGCCTTATTTTTCAATCATGTTTGAATTTCTAGGGACACATGTTTTCTTTTATATAAATTTTGTTATAAAATTAAATGTAACATATAAATTGCGGTATTTTTTGTGCACAGACTACAGTAAATTACTAATGTATTATATCCTATACACCGTATAAAACCATGATTATTGACTTTGTTGACAAAATATAAACATTTTTAATAATTCAACAATTATTTATAAATTATTTTTTCGGTTACAGAAAATTCTGTGATAAACACAACAGTTATATAAAATAGTTGACATTTAAAAGAAATTAGTTGTAGCTAAAATCGAAGACATAGAATTATTTGAATATGAGTGTTGTGAGTGAATTCGTTACTTGCCTTGGCTAACCAAACACATGATTTGAACACTTCCTAGGAAAAAGTAAACAAGATCAGGGGAAATACTATGTGAAGAGATGTCAACAAGAAAGAAGAGGAGGAAAGATTATACCTGAAGAATTGGATTAGACCAGGGAAGGATTGGGTAAAGACTGAAGACTAATAGGTCCAACTCTGTGTCATATAAGAGGCTTGAATCATACATTATTCAACTGGGTTTTGCTTACTTATTTGCCATGTTAACCTTTTTAAAAGTCAATCAATCGGATTACATATCTGATACCCAATCATATCTAATTATAGATGATATATCCAAATAACTTATTGTATGATATCGTTGAATAACCAAAGCGTGTGTAACCAAACTTTCAACAAAACAAACTGCTTCCATAAAGTTATAAGACAAATATATGATGGAAAAAAAGACCAAAAAGTCATTGACATGGAACTAGAAACTGGTCGGTTCTCAATGACAACAAAAGTGATAGCGACACAACTGGTAATTGAGGTATTTTATTAGATCTTCTATAACCTGAAGATCTACAAAACAAGTTCATACTTAATAGTAGCTAACCCCTACGCTCAGTGATGCAGGCTAGTAGCTAACCCCTACGCTCAGTGATGCAGGCACATCAAAATCCATCCCCAAAAAGCCTAAAAGTCTGAATAAAATGAACCACAAACTCGAACTCATCCGAAGATTTATGATCCCTAGAAAGATAGCCACGAATTCAAAGTGACATATCAAGTAACAACAGATGTATATTCCAAAGGGAAAGAAACTGCAGAACAGAAGTAAGTACCCACAAACAATGGAAGTAAAACAGATCAGGCAGCTTGAACTTCTGCGGTCGCTGCAGAGTTTGTTGCAGGTTTGGTCTTTGAGAGGTTAGGGATATACTTCCAGCAGCGTTTGTGAACTCCACTTATCTTCTTTGGAGCTTCCGCAGCTCGCAAGCCTGCAATTTTGAGACATACCTATCTATGTTAGTCACACTCACTCACACGGCAGCTGCATAAACCCCTGAGACAGCCCATCTCATAACTGAGAACTTAAAAGACAAATGCAATCAAGAAGACAACTTTACTTCATATACATAGAAGAACAAACTCACCATCTTTGTGGACAATGCCCCACGCTTTGCCATGCCTACCATCCTGATAATCAAACAACAACACCCGAATCAGCTAAACAAAATCACAATGATCTTGTTGGTGACACAAAGAGAGTGAAAGGCCCAAACTTTAAAAATCTTCAATCAAACATATCACCAGAACGTTATGACAACGGTCCAACCGTTTGATGAAAGAAAATGAAACAGAACATATAAGATAATGTCTTCCCTACGAACATTGTAAGAAGAGAGAAAAAAAGACAGAACCTTGTAGAGATTGATCTTGGTGATTTCATAAGAGACTCCGGTCCAGTGAGCTTTAGCCATATGGTATCCGATTCCCCAATTGGGTAAGAACTGAGCCACCTCGATTAGGTTCTTCTTCTTTCTTCGTTTAGGTTTAATCAAATCGGAGCTAGGGTTTTCGCTCGACGGAGATGCCGCCGCCGACGCAGAGAAGTTTCTGAGGAGATTGAGAGATAGTCCTGAAAGCACCGACGGTTTCGGTTCTGTAGATTGCTCTGTTCATAAGGGTCGCCGCCATTCTCTCTCTCTCGCTCTCTCTTTTGGTCCGTCACTGATCGGCGACTGAGAGGTTTAAGAGCCACGAGTTCTTTGGTTTATTCACTAATTGAACCATTACTATTACACAAATTACAATCTGACCCCGATACTTCTGCATTTGATGGTTTTTACCATGATAATAAAATAACGAAAAAAAACTGGTGGAATAGAAATAGATTAAAATAAATCTTCTATATTTATACATTACTTAATTTATCATTAAAACTAGTATTTATGTATATGGTATAATTCTAATTCATACCTTTTTTAATGTCTATGGATAATATTCTCTTAGAGGAATATTTTAAAATGAACATAAAAAAATTATCTTCAAAATAGTAGTCAAAGAGAAAATAACAAAAATAAATTTTATTAAAAAATATAAATATATATTTATATATTTTGGGTTAACTAATCTATACTTAGAGTTTAGAGTTATGAGATAAATTATATAGAAAAATTTATTTTTGATCATTTTTTATTCACAAGATCTATTTTTGTGATAAAAATTCAAAAATATCTATTCGAGAAATTTACCTTTATTCTTATCCATACGTTTAATTATAAAAAGGCTAGTTATGGCACATGCAAGAAATCCAGTAATGTGTTATTTATAAAGTAGCACAAAATACGCACACCACAAAACTCCAAATTTGGTAGAGCTTGTATGGGAAAGACGTGGAACATGCACAAGCTTAAGCTACTAATATAAGAATAGGGTTCGAATAACACGTATAATCGATCTGGTAACATGATCTGTGAGACTTGGTGGCTAGTAATAATGACAAGCGTTGAGTGATTTCTCGGATTTGGTGGGAAAACGTAATTTATCGTTTTGGCGGGACAAAATGATTTTTCGGTTTTGACGGAAAAACATTATTTCTCGGTTTTGGCGGGAAAACATTACTTTTCGGTTTTGGCGGGAAAAACATTATTTTCAGTTTTGGCGGGAAACACATAATTTCTCAGTTTTGACGGGAAAACATGATTTTCTTGGTTTTTGATGGAAAAAAGTGTTTTGGTGGCAAAAACAAGATTTCCTTATTAAAAAAATGTAATTTTATTAATTTAAAATAATTAAAAATATTATTGAGTGTCCATGGGCCATGCCCAAATGGACATGGTCTCTATTGGTTTATGGACACTTGTTTGGACCATTGTCCAATATGGACCGCCCATTATTACCCAGAAACTGAAATGGTCCAATTGGTTATGCCCATTTGAGCTCTGGACGGACCATTTGACAACCTCTAGGCAGCCCCGGCTCTACCCATGGCAACATGGGCATTTGCCATGGGTCCATAGGTCCATAAAAAAATTTGGGTTGTTTTATGGGTCTATTCCAATCCATTAAATTATCATAAAGCCTATTACTATCAAACCTAATTCACTTACCATAAATAAAACGTAGAAGAAAAATGTACTCTCACCTTTTCCAATTTTCTCTCGTCGAAGAATTGAATTACGATGAAGACAATAAAGTGAAAAAATATTTTTAAAAAGGTCCAACATTTCATGTTTCGCCTAAGGCTATAAAATAGTTTAAGACGGACCTGCCTCTAGGGACTGTAAATAAAAAATAAAATAAAAAAGAAATCAAGATTTCGTCATTTCATGTATTAGATCTATTCCCCTTTCCCAAGATTGAAAACCATGTAATACTTTAGACGGGACTCTCTTTACTTGCGTTAAACTGTCAAAATCAAGGTCTCTCATACCTTGGCAATCTCAAACACTCACTACTAACCAGCTTGAACGGCTTCACTGTACGCAGATATTTTGACACCCTATAGTTCGCATGGACATGTAAAACTTTTTTACGACCAGATAGCATACCAAAAGCATTAAGTATGTCATGCTAATAT